>OX422142.1:4164119-4264406 GCA_949129095.1 Volucella bombylans | reverse complement strand
TTTTTGTTCACATTCGAAGGATATATTTTCTTTATGGTAATCAGTAATCACCGAAAATTTGTAATATTACGAGTACCTTTCTCCAGTCCTGAACGGTACAATTTTTATATTTTTTGGCCCATTCCAAACGCTTCTGGATTATGCGTGGAGTTAACTTTGGCTTGCGGGCCGGCCTCCTTGCAACCAACCCGATTCCCTTCAATCTGCGCCGTACCGTTCTTTACGAAACTGGTGTTGATTCCTTCGATATTTGCTGGGTCAACAAATGTAGTGGCAGCTTTCTATTTTGGACACAAATACCCCTTATTTTTACGGTCAGCCCGTGGAGTTGTCTTGTGGGGCCTACCTCAGTTACGGTGTCTTCTTGGATCCAGTGTCATTCCCGAGTACATTTTCTTCTTCAAGTTTAACTGAAATTTTTGAAACTCCAACCAACTCAGTTATTTTGTTCTGAGTCGGACTGGAGCTCTTTAAGAGACCACACACTTGACCCACTTTTTTTTAAAGTAAGTAATTTTTTAATTTTTATAATCAGTGAGTAAGTTTACTGATGTAACTGGTCATATGCCGAATCATGATATTAATTCTTACCATTTTATTTATGATTTTACTGATGTAAACATCCAATATTCAAGAAAATCCTTATTGGAATATCAACTCATAATCGAACGAATAGAAACAGCAAATGACTCATAACAAACGGTTAAGCTCACGCAAATTACTACAAATTGATTCAAGTCCCATTTACAATACTGCGAGACGCGATACGTTGTTCGAAAACGAGAGCGCATGAACTGTCAAAAATATTTCCGTAACATGTAATTCAATGTGTTCATTTACAATATTCGAAAATCTGGAAAACTCTCGAGAGTTCTCTCATTCAGACATCGGACGTCTGTTTACAATGATGCGTTGAAACACCACTACAAATAACAAGCCCAAATTCAAAAGAACAACAATTTAGCTGTCACGCATTGCGATATGCGAGAGTTTTCCAGATTTTCGAAATTGATTGCGATGCTCGCTGCGAGACTTGCATTATTGTAAACGAACACATTGAATTACATGTTACGGAAATATTTTTGACAGTTCATGCGCTCTCGTTTTCGAACAACGTATCGCATCTCGCAGTATTGTAAATGGGACTTAACAAAACAGTAAACTCAAATAAAACACAAGCCTACTTTATAAGTATTTTGAATTTTTTCGCAAAAAATATGGCCAGGTACTGTATGGGAATTCAGAATCATTTAAATACAGCCTGTAAGTATTCTTACGAATACTTCACAACCTCCATTTCTTTTTCCAAAATCTATTATGAGAGATGAATCTCTCCTTCTACTGGCCTGAAGACGGACCCGTATTTAGCATGAGGATGGATTCGAAGACTTCCTGGGATCGATACATAAGTTTGTGGCACCACGGAAGCCTCTCAGCATCTTGGAGCTTAAATTTTTGACCACTTTTTCGAGTATTAGAAGCCGTATCTCACGAATGGTGCGCTCAATGTTGGTTTTCAAAGCCAAAGAAAATTGTCCAGTGGCATCTTGGAGGCCTGGCCACAGGTTCATTTCTGGAAATAATGTTGTTCGCAAGGCATCTTCCTGTTGGACTCAAATAGTCTGCAGACCATGTTCATGTACGAATTTCTTAATTTTTTGAAGAAATACGTCCCGATGATGTCGCCAGTCTATAAACGGCACCAAACAGTGCATTTTTCAGCTTACAACGCTTCAAATTCGAAAATTTTGCTTTTTAACAAAGCCAATGAGACAGAAGTGAGCTGAATATGATTTGACGGTGAAAAAGCAAATCGACTTTCAACTATTCAAGATCAGCAAAGTCACTACGAAAACGAAGAACGCTTGGCGTCAATTGAATCTTGTAAGCGTATTAACCAAGATCGAAGACACAGGCCAAGTACTTGGCAACGATGACGAATCAATAAAGTAGGATCTTCCTCAATACTGGCTCCTGCGTCGATATTTTCATCTCGTGTGCACTTTGCGCTTTCTTGCCAGTGGCTTGAAGTCTAAAAGAGATAATACAGTGCGAAAATTTTCAATTGTCTTGCAAATAGTCGACTCATTTGGTCGTTTATATTGGCCGTAAAATTGCAGTACCTCTCCGTAAACACTTTTTTTACTGAACACTGAGTTTGGTAATAAATTTCTAGAATTTGTAAACATTGCTTCGACGTAAGTCTTCGCATGATGATTTGCCAAACAAAACTGAATAAAACCGTGGTGTCAGCTATCAGATTAACTATCAGCTATCTGAGAGTTGCCATATTGAAGAAAAACCTCCTAAAAGCACTCTTTATATGATTTTGGGCATATTTGCGCCGCGATTTGACCATAACACTCGTCTCGCTATGAATCAGTATACTCTTAAGCCCACTTTCGGACGTACTCTAAAATATCGTGATTCGTTCCTAAGCCGTACAACTCGCTTATAGAATGCCCTGCCGACCTCTCTATTTCCTGGTCGTTATAACTTGCAAACATTTAAGAACAATGTACATCGGTACCTCTCTTGTCTTCCTCCCTAAATTTCTTTCGCCCGCGCTGTGTAGACACATTAAAAAAAAAAAAAAAAGTAAAGAGCAATCTAGAAGTTCAAATGTCAATCACTTTTTCGACGTTCGTTGGCTACCAAGTCGTCCTACAGCTCTGGTTAATCGGCGTAGATCAGTAACTTAATCTATCCCTACAGCAAATATTTCAAAGGTATTAAATCACATGATCTTGGAAGCCAGTTCGCAGGTTCATTAACCGAAATTATGCGCTCTACGAAGGTTTTCTTCAATAAATTGATTATGTCGCGCGCTGTGTGGCATATTGCGCCGTCTTGTTGAAAACACAGCTCTTTCACATTAATGCGATTTAATAAAGGAACGAAAAAGAGAGCACAGTTCTGTCCGGCATCATTATTGAAGAAAAGTGGACCAATGACTCCGCCAGTGACCTTTTGTGGATGTAACGAGGTCTCAATAATGGCTTTTCCACCCCAAATGTGCCAATTTTACTTTTTCACATAATTATTGCACTGAAAATGAGCCTCATTACATACTGTTTTCTCTTGTGGGCAGTAGGACCTCAACTACGTCTACGCGCTTTCGTATACCGTTTCTGGCAATGAGCTTAAGTTTTCTCCACCTCTTCCTCAATTGCCGTGACTCCTTCTTAACTGTCCTGTACTATGTATTTATCGGCCGACCCATTCTTCTACCGTCTTGTGATAGTCTCTAGTGTTTAATGTAAATGCCTGTCTTGAAGGCTTAAGCTTAGAGGATGCCCATACATCGATGCGAGCAAGGATACACCTTGCCATCGCTCTGCCGCCTTCCTGAGATACCAAAGCGGAACTTGTGTTGGATGCACAAGTTCCACTCTTGGTATGGGTCGAGGTCGACCTAAAACCTCTTACTGCTCTTAGGGTCACAGCACGCAGTACTTATTGCAACTCTGCATTGGGCCGAAATCCTTCCCGGGATTTTGGGTTTAAACCACAGCCACCATGATGGGCTACCTCTAACAAGTCAGGTCCGGACCGAGAAATGGAAATATGACGGCAACTTGTGACTGATCAAATCGTAGTAACCTTCGGTGGCGTCATCTGAATATCTGTACGATAAGACGAGTATTTTGCTCTGCCCCTGCTTTTTATTAGACAACGTCATTAATGGGCGAAGCCTTGATAATTGGGCGGGGGCCCACCGTCTTGTGGTAATGGATTCAACACTTCCGCCGTTGGATGATTGTGCCTATTGGTTGCTCACCCGTCCTCTGGTAAAGATGTTCGTTAGAGATGCTATTAGGCCAGAAAATCCTTAGGATGTTCCGTAGGCACCTACATATTATCGAACGTTTATAGTTTTTCTGTGATAGTAGCTGTTACCTTCCAAGTGCTACACCCATATAACAGCAATTTGAACATTTGAATGGAACAGTTTTAGTTTGCTTCGCCATATTATGGACATCATTCGAAACGCTGGCTTTGCTTTGCCAATTCAGTTGACAATATCCAAGATATGTGTTGGAGACTCTGTATTGTAGCACAATGTGACGATGAAAGCTGTTGCTACACAGTAAATGACAAGTCCTCGTAACTATTTACCGCCCGCTCGGCATCCTCATCAACATGATAGAGATTCAAAGGATGCGACTTTCAAACTATGATAAAGTTGTTCATGCGCTTCCCAAAAATGTTGTAAATCCTTTTTTTTTCCTTTTATTGTATCTTACGTATTCTACTCCATTTAATTTCACATATCAAAAGTTTACCTTGTAAATTGTGAAACCTTTCATAAAGTTTCTTCCTAAATTGCATCCTTAAATTGTGTCAAAGATGGAAAATATCGCAAACTAAAAGACACTATACAATGTTCTCTATTTCCAAAACTAAAAAGAGAGATAGAGAGAGAGAGAGAAAACGAACGAAGGATTGCAAAAATCCTTTGAAAAGTTTATCAAATTAAAAAAAAAAAAAAGGTTGAAGAGAAGAGAAGAGAAGTCGTAAGGAAGGAAACTTCTAATACTTCGCACTAATAAGTGAAATTACGATTGAAAATTACGGTATTGCGATGGTGAAATAAATTCCCAACCACTTACCGCTAACTACAGTAGTTCTTAGTGGTCTCTTCGCTTTCTTGCTCGCCCGTTTTATTTGTGTGGCAGTGTGCAACAAACTTAACTCAAACAATTAGACAAAAGTAAAGGAAAATATATCGACGTACTAGTAGTTGTATGAATATACGAATGCCACAAGGAGACAGGCATTGGCATGGGCATGGGCATGGGTTCGTTCTATTCTGCTTAGAACTTTTACCAACTCTAGCTGCAGCTTCAAGTCGTCTCTTGTGTTTGTTCTTCTTTAACTGCCACAAACTATATTTCATTCTGGGGTAAAATTATCGAGGAATACCCGTTCATGCTTGTCTCGCAAGGTGAGAGAAATGGCATTTAAAATTGCAAAAAGATGTAGAGGAATAGGGAAACTTCGAAAACTCATTCGGCTGCCGATGCTGCATACTCGTATACCATTACTGATGCTAAAACATCTTTCTGGTGCCTCCTATCGACGACGATGAAAACGACAGTTCAACGTGTCTTTTACTTCTCACCCACTCACCCACACACCCACTCACTTACTCACGATTGCTTTTCTATCTTAATTAGTGGCAAACGTAAAATTACATCATTAAAAGTTCCGCCCCATGATTGCGGCAAGCTTAAAACAGGCGCCAAAGGTGAGACGACTTCACGGTGCTAACGGTCTATGGCAGTACTACTGACGCTACGGTAGTGTGAACTTTGCGCGCCCACAAAGATATGTCGAGGTGTTACATGAGGTAAGTTTTACACGAACACCTTGCTGGCTAAATTGAGGGGGGTCGACTTGGGGGAAGATCCTTTCAATGCCGCCATGGGATGTTTGCCAATTAAATTTGCTGCAGGAAATTCTAAGTCTCACGTGGTAGTATTAGTATCGACATTGATGGTGGTAGTAGTGGTGGTGGTGGTAATTTTTCGGACGGAGTACGCAAATTATCATTTAAATTACTACGGAAATTATGGTCGGTTGAATTGGTAGTTTGCTGGCGGCGCGATGTGGTCTTATGTATTACCTACTCGTACTGCCGATGATTAATGCCGCTGGCTTAATGTGTTACCACATAAGAAGTAGGAGGAAGGACGAAAAATCAGTTCTCCAAGTAGTTTTGTTTCTTTGATTTTGGGAATGGGAAATTCGTTCGCAAGGACTCGATTTTTGGGAAATAATTTTCATGTTTGTTCTATTTATCTTTTCATTTCAGACTACATGCAATCGCTGTGCAAGAGCCACTTTTTGCAGCAATTATATCGGAAGATCGATGGAGCGGTATTATGGTCACAAAACGAACGCAACCTGGACTGCATTATCACGTTTCAGACGCATTCGATTTTGCAAAGATTTATGCTGAGATTTGATATGTTGCAATTGGATTGCAATGACCATTTGTATGTTTATGATGGAGCGCATGCTGTAGCTACACCAAAGGTAAATTAAATAATAAGTAAATGTATTTATGTGTGTATATATGAATGACCCATCTAACGCCCACTGAAAACTGGTGGACCTTAAAATTAAATATTTCGAGAGCACATTGTTGTCTTCATCATAATTTTGTTTCCCTTTCGTCAAAGCTTTTGAGGCCTAAGCCGACGTGAAGGACTATTTTTTTCGACTCTTAAGACGCATACTATAGCCGACCAAGTCAACAAGATACGTATTTACCCCTCGCCGAAAGTTTTTGTTTATAGATTCAGCCAGGGAAGCACTTAAGCACTGTGATGGGTTGGTAACAATTCTTCAGCCATTTTGTTGAGCAAGATCAGGTCGGTTTGTTCAACTGTAGTGATTATGCCACGTTTGACGCACTCTCATGATTAGTTCACTAAACCATAATTATCCAGTAGGAATCGCGATTTTGTCCGTTTCAAAGTGCCAAAACCTTTTACCTAGGCTCTGCAGTGAGCTTCAGTAATGACATGAGCGCAAAGAATGGCTTTTGTTTCTAAGGGCGAAGCAGTTTCTAGTGCAGCAAAGCCCTATATCGACCGACGAAGATGATGCTGTGGGAGACAAGACAAGAGACAAGAAAATTGTTCGGCTCAGTGCCATGAACGCTTTCAAGAGCGAATGAATGGTGTTTTAGTTGCTTTGAGCAAAAGATTCTTCGATGACGTTAGCTCTTAGAGAGTGCGGTTGATGATGCTTTTGGTGTTATTACCAAGTAATGTCTAGGTAGGTATTTTCACGATAGAACAATCTGATGAATGATGAAAGAATGATGATAACGATGCTGATTGTGTTGCTATGCAAGTAACTCGTGCATTTTGCAATCAGCTACGACGCCCTCTTTATCGCTTATGTCACATCTCGGTGGAGTTAATGTCCCACCACGCGTCTGTCGCCTTTTCGTTCCTCTCCCATATCTCATTCAGTCCGAGCTGCCTCACCATTTCCTACCGCTTCTTTATTTCATTTCATTGTGGGTGGTCGTGGCTCTAGTGGTAGTGTATTGGCTTCGCAATCGGACGGCTCGGGGTTCAATACCAGCCGTACCCGAAAGACAATTTTTTTCAGGCAACTAAATTAACGTAAGATGAGTGGTTGCCTAGTATACAGCAATTACACTAATAATTTAGTCTCCCCATTAAATGTTAGATGCCACCTATGGAGCGAAATAACCACTGAGGCCAAAAATCATTCTTTCTCTCTTTGTCCCATTTTTCTAAAAACTTAACACGTGCTCTGTCTTGAGTGTTAAGTTCTTAAAAAAAAAATTAAAAAAGTACAACAAAGAACTGTACATCAATATATGTAGATCCTCCCAGAAGGCGTCCCTGTAGCGACTAACACCAGGAGTCTAGCCCAAAGGAACTTCAATTCCACCCTAGTGGGACAACCTTCTAAGATACGAGTAGCACACGCAGCTAAAAGGGGAACTCAACCAACTCAACCAACTGAAGGCGGTTGGCTAGGCATTGAACTGGCTAGAGAAGTATGTTGGATGAGGAGCAAAATTGTCCCGGTCTGTTAGATTGTCCTCAAAGGTCAAACAAATTAAGCATTCAACATCCGGTAAAGGATTTTTGAAACCCAAACACTAACAGCAAATGTATAGTTGGGGCATTGTATTTATTCAAACAACATCAGCATTGTATAGAACTTCATCTGCATGAATCCGCATAGATTGCAAGCTGGCACGAGGTCTGATATCCTTCGAGAACTTTAATAGCGTGGACAGTGTTCTTCATTCAAGACATTCCACTGCCCTCGACAGCCGATCATTTGTCAGGGAGATGGCGGAGCAATTCAACAGAGATATTCTATGGAATTGTAGGGCCGACGAACTTGTCAAAATTGGAACCACTCCATCTATCCTGCCTGAAAAAGGTATCATCGGTATACCAATCGCTACGTATAAACTAAATCAAAGGCTGGATTCTATTAGAAGAACAAACCTTAGGTGGACTGTTGCGTCAACATCTCTAGCGAGCAAACGAATCTGGCCAAAACTGGTTCTGAATCGCTCTAAGAATTTGATCTTTCAGGGCATCCCACAAACATAAGTCTAACGGGATTAAATTGCAGCTCCGTGGTGGCCAAGGCGGCTGATAACACGATTAACGAACTTAGCACGCATAAGATCTATTGTTTGATGGGCTGTGTGGCATGGCGCGCCATCTTATCTTCAATTTCAGCCCTCAAAAATTTGGTAATCATGGCTCGATAGCACTCACCGTTGATCGAGGGACCAAACTGTCACTTTCTGCGGATGCATTAGCTTCTCGTGGTATGGCAGCCATCTTGCTGAAATCAAAGATCGTCCAAGTTCATGTCTTCAATTTCAGCCCACAAAAATTCGGTAGTCATGGCTCGATAGCACTCACCGTTGATCGAGGGACCAAACTGTCACTCTCTGCGGATGCATTAGCTTCTCGTGGTATGGCGCGTCATCTTGCTGAAATCAAAGATTGTCCAGGTTCATGTCTTCAATTTCAGCCCACAAAAATTCGGTAATTATGGCACGATAGCACTAACTAGCACAAACTGTCACTTTCTGCGGATGCATTGGCTTCTCGTGGTATGGCAGCCATCTTGCTGAAATCAAAGATCGTCCAAGTTCATGTCTTCAATTTCAGCCCACAAAAATTTGGTAATCATGGCTCTTTAGCACTAACCGTTGACCGAGTGACCAAACTGTCACTCTCTGCGGATGCATTGGCTTCTCGTGGTATGGCAGCCATCTTGCTGAAATCAAAGATCGTCCAAGTTCATGTCTTCAATTTCAGCCCACAAAAATTCGGTAGTCATGGCTCGATAGCACTCACCGTTGACCGAGGGACCAAACTGTCACTCTCTGCGGATGCATTGGCTTCTCGTGGTATGGCAGCCATCTTGCTGAAATCAAAGATCGTCCAAGTTCATGTCTTCAATTTCAGCCCACAAAAATTTGGTAATCATGGCTCTTTAGCACTAACCGTTGACCGAGTGACCAAACTGTCACTCTCTGCGGATGCATTGGCTTCTCGTGGTATGGCAGCCATCTTGCTGAAATCAAAGATCGTCCAAGTTCATGTCTTCAATTTCAGCCCACAAAAATTCGGTAGTCATGGCTCGATAGCACTCACCGTTGACCGAGGGACCAAACTGTTACTCTCTGCGGATGCATTAGCTTCTCGTGGTATGGCGCGTCATCTTGCTGAAATCAAAGATTGTCCAGGTTCATGTCTTCAATTTCAGCCCACAAAAATTCGGTAATTATGGCACGATAGCACTAACTAGCACAAACTGTCACTTTCTGCGGATGCATTGGCTTCTCGTGGTATGGCAGCCATCTTGCTGAAATCAAAGATCGTCCAAGTTCATGTCTTCAATTTCAGCCCACAAAAATTTGGTAATCATGGCTCTTTAGCACTAACCGTTGACCGAGTGACCAAACTGTCACTCTCTGCGGATGCATTGGCTTCTCGTGGTATGGCAGCCATCTTGCTGAAATCAAAGATCGTCCAAGTTCATGTCTTCAATTTCAGCCCACAAAAATTCGGTAGTCATGGCTCGATAGCACTCACCGTTGACCGAGGGACCAAACTGTCACTCTCTGCGGATGCATTGGATGTGACAATTTTGTTTGTTAGCATAGCCGCCGAGATAAAAATGTGCCTCGTCAGAGAAATTGATTTTTCTGCGAAATACGACGTCCAATTTGAACTGCTAAGGCCCAAACTGAGAAGCGATAACGAAGCGTATGGCGGTTTGCCTTCACTTGCTGAGCCAATTGAGCTTTATAAGGGAATAATCCGAGATCTTTGTGCAAAATTTTCATCAGACTGGTGTGTGAATTGTTGAGTTGTTGAGGTCGGTGGCGAGTAGATATTCCTAGATGCCCTACGACGATGGTGACCATGAGTGTTGTCAGCAAACAAGCCAGTCTCATGAACTTTTTGAACAAATTTGGGTACAACAGGGGAAGAGAGAGAGCTTCACTTTAGCCAAAACTTATTTTCAATAAACGCACTTTATAGGCAACACAGCACTCGCTTTTGAAATAAGTTTGCAATATTTCGCAACGTTGGTCAAGAGTAAAGCGATTTATTTCATCCTGCGGAGGTAGTCAGTCAAGATTTCGGCCGGGAAAGTGCTGTCGGAGCAAAATACTCGTAACATATGATTCAAAAAGAAACTTGTATTTGGACCACCCCGGGCTCCTTTGTTCTTCGAGATAGGGCCGGCTAAGAAACTGCGATTGGCAAGAGTGATTCTACGATTTATTTCTGCCGAGGTGTTGTTGGCAGACAAAGTCCTCTACTGCCTCGAAATGATAGCTGTCAATTGTGACGTTTTGTCCAATTCGTCGATGTTGTGTGTCCCTTATTCTCGACAGCATACTCGTATACCTGGTTTTGGCTCATTTTGGCAGCTTCAATGTCAATGCAAACACACCATTGACAGCCCGCTGTTTTCTCACAATTATGTCGATATCATCGGCCTGCATTAGTAGTTGGACAGACTTTGAAATATTGGGCTTACAGTGTTCGCTTGTCAGTTCCACACAATTCTTTCAAGTATAATGTAAGATGGCTTTAGACCTGATAAATCCACCATCGAACAGGTACTCATCCTTCGGCAGATCTTGAAAAAAACCCAGTATCTCAAAATGTGTACCATCACCTCAGCATTCATCACCTCTAATAACTCCTTCTCTTATAGATTCTCTATAATGAATTGTCGTCGATTAGTCTCTGCAACTGTCAAATACGAACTGACAAGTCACAATGGAACTAAATTGACAATTAAACAAAATCGGCCTGAAACATAAAACGCATTCTGTATACTACCAACTATAGTTTATACTCGTACTACTCCTATACTCGTATCAATGTCAAAGATACATACGAGTACTTATGTCCTCTATTACTTGTGATCCTAAGTAGAAAAGGTCTCTAAATTTTTCTAAATTCCCGTATGAACAATGGCTACTAATCTCAAGGTTTAATCACAAGTAATTGGTTACTTATCCTTACCCTATTTCAAATTGTTTTTTTTTTCAAGTTAATCCTTTCCCTGCTAAACAATTAACTCATCTCATACAAATTTATGCGTACATATGCACATGTGTGTGTACAAAATATGAAGGAGACAAAAAAACAAGGATAAATTCTGCATTAGGTAGGACAAACAAGTCGCTTTGCATGTAGAAATTAAGGTTAAGATCGAATTTCCATGACAATCTTAACTTTCTCTTTCGCATTCGTTCCCTTGGCTTCTTAGGATTTCATCTTCTCCAATTTTATTTCATTTTGCAAGAGAACCAATGCTGTGACTGAATAGAACCAAAGTCCTCTGGAAGATGAAGGGGTGGAAAAAAAAATTAAACCTCTTCACGATGTAAATGTCTTCACATGTTATATCCTTCGAAAATCCTTTCCATTTGTATCCCCTCAAACCCTTAGGAATATAATATACGTATTCTCGTACGAGTGCTAGTATGAATATACTCGTAATCAGTTCTGACTACGTCTATTACATGTCATATACGCGGTTTTAACATCCCAACTTCAACACCAACCCGCATTGCCCCTGCTGTAGCATCCCCTATCGTGGATTTTTACGAGTATATGAGTTCATCATTGTAAAAGACATGGGGTGTTGAGCGTCAGTTGAGTTTTTTGGGTTGACGGGACGATGAGACGAAGAGGCGATGAGAACGATGGTGATGATGGATGAGATGGGGGAGATGAAGACGACGACGAGTGCGTCCAGAAGGAGCACGAGAAGAGTGAGTTGAACTTTAGCTATGTGATATGATGGAATTGTAGCGATTTGATGCCGTAGGTTGTTATGCTTCTGTTGTGGCTCTGTGTGGTTTTTAGGACCAGCGATGGAACGTTTGGGGAAAATATTTTCCCTAAGTGTATCTAAAGGCAGTTTTTTAACTTATTTTCTAGATTCTCATTTCTCTGTTGTTTTTTTTCTATATTTTTGCGAATGCGTTTCTTAGCTGCAAGGCATTTTTCGGAGAACGGAAGCAAAGCTCTTGTGGGAAGGCAACTCAGTAAGAGCGCCGACATATAATGGGGATTTACCAAGTGATTTTCCGTTCTTTTTTCTTTCTGGTTTATTTTTATTTTTTTTTTATTCTTTTCTTCATTGTCTGTCTCTTTTGCTCTCTTATTTTCCCTACGAAAAGAATTTTCTTGCCGAAACAATACGAGTATGAGGAAAATATTTTTTTCAAGGTTTTTCCTTTAGTTTATACAATATTTTGGGTTATGTGCAAATGTATATGAAGGAAGAGAATTTGTAACAATAGTATAGTGGGTAAATTGAGATGGGGGATGGAGGATTTTCTTTTTCAGGACAAATGCAACAGATATTTGGATAATGGGGTTTTTCTTTTCTTGCCGAACAATGGGATTATAATATAGTCATGTAGAATGAAAAGAATTTACGAGTATTTGGGGCATTTACTAGTTTTGTGAACTTAAAATAGATGAAGAAGAAGTCCAACGGTTAGATGATAGTGCTTGGGACCAAATTCGTGACACACTTTCGAGGCGAAATGTTCAGATGGACGTGTGTTAGCACTACGAAATGAACTCGTTTGGTATTAACGAAGTAAGAGTATTTAGTGCTGCTGAAAAAATTGGTTTTACTGGCTTTGGGCACACCCTTTCCCTTCCCGATTCTGATGTCTACATCGAGCTCATCATCGTCTTCTGTTGAAATAGGACCTCCGATGGAAGGTTGTCAATTTGTATGACCTCTTGTGCAGCAATGTTAAATTCCGTAAAAGTTCTGGAAACTGTTTGAAAAAAACCGATGGCTCTTGGACAACTTCAAGTGATGAATCACTCAACCTGGACACCCACTTTCAAGGTAGCTCTCAATTCGCGGCCAGCAGAAACCCAAACATGTCTACTGCAACATGGTCTGATCACAATAGACAAACTGCTTTGGGCGCTGCATAGCTTCAAACCACACAAGTCAGCTGGCCCGGACGGTATAATATCTGCCGAGCTGCAGAGGTCCTCAGATATTATCCTGCCTGCGCTAGAAAATATTATGAGGAGCTGTGTACAACTTATCCACATTCCACTGTTATGGAGAGAAGTCAATGTAGTATTCATTCCCAAAGCCGGAAAAGGCTCTCATGTTATCCCAAAGGACCTCGGACCTATAAGTCTATCATCTTTCCTTCTGAAAACTCTAGAACAACTGATTGATATCCATATACGAGCTAAAATTGATCCAAGACTTCTTGCAACGGCTCACCATGCCTACTGTAAAGGGAATTCGGAGGAAACGGCTCTGCACTCTTTGACTAGCCACATCGAACGATCCCTACAATATAAAGAGTACAAAATGGTTGCTTTCCTGGACATAGAGGGCGCCTTTATCAACGCAGAGAACATCGATTACACTATTCCTGAACTTTGGTTTGATAAAGACTTCGATGTAAGCATCCCCTCTAGATCATTCTGGGAGGAAAATGCTTTCATGGGGGACAAGTCAATCCATCTCTACACAGATGGATCTAAAGCCGATAACGAGATTGGTGGCGGTATTTTCTCAGATAAGCTAAATCTAAGCCTCTCTTTCCGCCTTCTAAATCACTGTAGCGTGTTCCAGGCGGAGATTTTGGCGATTAAAGAAGCTCTGAAGGCTGAAGAAAAACGTGATATCTGCAAAGGATATCAGCATCTTTACGAAGAGTCACGCCGCTATCAAGTTTCTGAATTCAGTCTCATTAAATTCTAAAACCGCCCTTGAATGCCGATCATCTCTCATGGAGATGGCAGAACAGTTCAACATTCACCTTTGCTGGGGCCACAGAGACATTTCAGGAAACTTTAGGGCCGATGAACTCGCCAAAATTGGGACCACTCTACCTATTCTACCGGAAAAGGGTAGCATAGGTATACCAATATCTCCGTGCAAATCAATATTAAAGATGAATGCCAATAAAAGAACAGACCAACATGTCTAGCGACCAAACAAATCTGACCAAAGCTAGATCTGAATCGCTCAAAGTGTCTGATCTTTCTAAATAGGAAACATCTCAGTGCCATCATAGCTGTCATCACTGGACACTGCCTCATAGGCAAGCACGCAAGAAGGCTTGGCGCTTTTACAAACGATTTGTGTAGAAGCTGCGTGGACAAGGAGAAAGAGGAGACAATCCTCCACCTACTTAGGATGAAAAGAGAAACACAACTGTACGTTGGTTTTGAATGTTTGCAGGTTATAATGACTAGGAAATAAGGAACTCGACAGAGAAAGAATCACAGTATTTCAGAGCACGTCCGAAGGTGAGCTTAAGCATTCATAGTGAGTCTGGTGTTACCATTGGACGTTTGAAGGGGTGGAATTGTATTGGCAAGACACATTGTTCCGGTATTGAAAGGCGAAGATTGACTGGACAACATTGGCGACTCCTATGTGTTATACGAGTATCACTCGGATCTTAGCAATTGCAAATAAGTTTTAGGAGCACCTGGTGATATGTAGGCATTTTAGTCCAATGTTCAGCAGAGAAATGCCCGATGCTAGATCACACGGAGTGAAGTATTTGTTACATTGCTTGAGGAAACCTAGACATTTCACTGTGTTTTTTGCGACAACGAATATGTGGTCATTCCAACGTAGCTTGTCATTGACACTCATACCTAAAGTGTAAGGCTCTTATGTTTCAACGATACAAGTGCCATCCATGTATAATAGGTGTTTGAGTTTCTCTTTAGCGGCGCGCCAGGGAACATTGTGTTTTGTTAGTATAAGGTTCCAATCG
The DNA here is from genome assembly GCA_949129095.1 of Volucella bombylans. Classification (NCBI taxonomy): domain Eukaryota; kingdom Metazoa; phylum Arthropoda; class Insecta; order Diptera; family Syrphidae; genus Volucella; species Volucella bombylans. The sequence continues at coordinate 4,249,564 of OX422142.1, read as the reverse complement.
CTTTCTGGTGCCGTTTTGGTCCACAACCGAACAGACACGACTCCGAGAACTGAGAGTATTGTCATCAAAAAAGAATAAACTGAATTGGATGTAACAGGCGAGAGATCAATAATGAAAAGTAAAAAAAGTGTTGTAGACAGAACGAAGCCCTGGGGCACACCAAAATTTATTTTGTGAATCTCATAGTTCGCAAGATTGGCTTAGACTTTAGTTCTACTTTTTGGTGAGATATGCCATAAAATCATCAGTGGACCTGTTGCTACTTAGACCATACTGCAGTTTATTGAAAAGTTTTTAGGTTTCAAGATACTCGTATTTTACGAGTTTACGGAATTAAGGGACGTAAGCGCAACGGATCTTTAGGATGAGAAACAAGAAAATTCGAGTTTTTAGGGACTAGCTTGACAATTGGTGTTTCGCATTTACTCCCAAAGAGAAGGATTTATGAAAAAACCAGTGCCAGTGCGTAGCTTTATCGGTCCTTTATCCCGTTCCTGCTCATCATTCTGCTGTTACTCAGATCCTTTCTCAACAGCAGCGGTTTCTTTAACGACAGAAAGCTCAGATGGATGTTTCTGAATTTGATGTTCTCAAAAAATCGTTCGGGACAATCGGGGTACTAATTAGCTTAGCATGTTCATGAAGGTCATTCTCCATATCCTGATCCAATTGTCGTCCGGCATCGGCAAATGTCCCTCAAAATCTTTTGTTAGATGTTTTTTTTAAAGCTGCGCCTATCTGTAAGTTCTTTGGTAGTTTCAATGATGATTTTTCGGTCTCACCGGTTTACTACTTCTTGGGCCGAGATACTTCGTAGATCTCTCACCTAGATTAATGAAATTTCACTGATTTACCCTTTGATCTGCCTTCAGGTTCTTTTTGATAGCTACGTGCTCCGACCTATCTGCTTCTTACTTCAGGCTTCTGGTAGCGATAATAGTTTTTCACAGACCTCCAATGTACAATCAGTTATATACTCAAATCTACTGATTATTTCCGCTCCGAAGCTTACAAGGTCCCTTGTTGTTGGCCCACTACATAATCTTGAAATCGACTAACCTTTCCCAAGGCAACACTGGCATATTTTTATCATTGCTAAACGAACAAGGTAGAAGACATGTTTGAGGTACAAAATATAAGCTAATAATCAAATTCCACTCTAATGTTGGCTTCCCGCCTATTTCCAACATCAGAGACGTAAATTATAATGATGAGACCCAGCTGATCCTGTGAAAGATCCAGTACTAAAACAGGGCACTACCGATGACGGTTCAATTATCTGCATACTCGTAGTTGTCCAGAATAAAGTATGTGAGTGTTCACAGTTGGCGAAGGGTACCCACCAACATCTCCGCAGCCAGATATCCGTCTTGTAACGCATAAGCTTTCTCCAAATATAGAGAAGTCTAAATTAAACGGCCAAACATTATCTATGTGTAACAGAGGCAAATACCTTGGAATAATCCTTGACTCAAAGCTTAGCTGCAAGTTAAATATTCAACAGCGATTAAGAAACCGTGCATACCTTTATATGCCTCTAATAAAAACTTCGGTAACAAATGGGTTCCTCTTCCAGAAATGACCCTATCGATGTGCAAAAAAGTAATACGTCCAATTCTTACCAAAGACTTCATTGCTTGGTAGATAGCCCTAAGCAAGAAATAAATATAACGTCAATCAGAATAAAAAAATAGTCCAAATGGCAGCTTCTGTAGCTACTACCATCGTTATCCTACACCTGCTGCCTATCAATCTATATATTATATTAGGTTCGCAACCAAGTTATGAAAATGATACTTTATTATGAAAAAATGGTTACAAATGAGTCATTCAAAGTATTGCCCATCGCTAGCTACAACTTTTACCAATCTTTCTGGCAGATCTCAAAAACCGTTACGGTAAAAGTGTTCATTTTTTTAGGCTATCCACACCATTTTTTGATGTTTTCATATGAGCGGAACAACTGATCAGTCAGACCATATGCCATCGAACGGAGCAAGTAATAATCAGACGGCACAATATTGGGCGTTTCCCATTTGAACGTTTCCGGGTAGGTTTTAACCGGTTTGGGAACGTGAGGCCGATCGTTGTTATGCTGTAAAATCACTTTTTCGTGCCTCTGCTGGTATTTTTGGCATTTTCCGCACAGTGCTAGCCTCAATCGCATCAATTGAACTCGATACCGTTCCTCAGTGATGATTTCATTGGATTTCAACAGTTTACACCGACCTGGTCCCACCAAATACACAGCATAACCTTCGCATCGTGAACATTCGGCCGAGCAGACGACATAGAAGCATGACCGGGCAGTCCCCATGACTTTCTTCTCTTTGAGTTGCTGTAATGAATTCATTTGTCATCACCCGTCATAATGCGATGAAGAAACCTCTTCCTTTTTTGCCGCTGTGTCAGTTGTTCATAGGCAAAACAAGCAACGCTCAACATCCCTTGCCTTCAAATCATAAGGAACCCAAGTTCTTTGTTTTTGAAGCATTCCCAGCGCATGCAATCGCTTGGAAATAGCTTGGCACGGATCCATATCGAGCGTTTTCGAAGTATTTTCGCCTTACTTCACGCGGACGGTCGTCAACATCGATGAGCTTCAGCCGCCGTTTTCTTTAAATGAAAGAAGAAAATCAAATCTTTCCGCAAATGACGATTACAATTTGACACCAAATCAGACATTTTCACGCAACCAAAGGTATTTGACACCAAAACAAAATCACCAATGTGTCAAACCGGTTTGTTTCCCATATGTCTAAGAATGGTTCATGACGTTTTGAATACGTCAAAATCGACCAGAAATTTACTGCTGGAGCCATCTATTGAGAACTTTGTTGCGCACCTAATATAAAATATACAGTAGCGTGCAGTGCAGTCCATCGCAAACACTATACCACACCCTTTCTAAACTTTAATCGAAAAATCTCAGCAAAATTCCCAACTAGATGGTACTATCCCATCTGGAAATGGGAAGGTGATTAGAGACCATGACCCATAAATCTATACCGATGGCTAAATAATTATCGATGATCCCTCTGTCTGGACAGAGCTTTTCGCGACTAGAGACTGAGAGACTCGCTCCAGAAGACCGAAAGCCCTTTACTTAATTTTGTCGGGTCCCCGTCAAGAGCTACCATCGTCCAGGACACAGTTATATTGAAGGTAACAACACGGGTCAGTCCTTGAGGACTCAATAGTAGAAACTGTCAACATTCTGCTAGGAACAGTCAAGGGCAACATATACCAATTCTTCCTAATGCTAACCAACCAAAAGGCGGCATAGACTAACTAATTGCGCCACATCAAGAAAAATGTGACCGAATTATAACAGAGAAAGAATAACAGAGCAGTGTCGAATGTTGGCCCTGAGCTCGTCCAAAGTGATTGGATTGTTAGGGCAAACTAAGGTCTTGGCGTGGCCTCAGAGAAAATAATCGATTGATGTCAAATCGCATGACCGCGGCTGCCAATTGATGAATGCTCGCCGTGAGATGACCCAGTCGCCAAATTTTCTTCTTTACAACTTAGAGCGTTGCGTCGCTGGTATGGTATGTAGCGCTGTCTTGTTGGAACCACAGCCCGAATATATTGATGTTTTCGAGCTCTGACGACAGAAAGTCGGTTAATATCGTTCTGTATCTGAGACAATTAATGGTAACAGTGCCTCCTTCCTCATTTCGAAAGATTTCGAAATTTTTGTGGATGGATTGGTGCTTGACCGAGCACTTTTGGATTGTGGTCGCTCCAAAAATGGCAATTTTGCTTATTGACATAGCCGCTGAGCCAAAAATGGGCCTCGTCCGAGAAGATAATTTTTTGGCCAAAATCAGGATCTCCGGCCAACATTTCTAGCACCCAATTAGCGAACTCACGGCGTTGTCTATTGCCGTCCGGCTTCACTTCTTGCGTCAGCACAATCTTATACGGATGTAGGCCCAAATCCAACCTGGCAGACAAGATATTGCTCGAGTTAAATCCATTATTACAGGCTACTTTCCTTCAAGGGATCACGCAGCCAAACTAGGTAACGTTGCTGCCAAGATGTAAATCTGAAATCGCTCTTTCTTTGCAAGTGACCAACTCTAGCGAGGACAAGACACCGAACCTTTGGCAAGTACCTGTTCAATGATCATGAAGAGTTATCTTGCAAAAATATCGGAGAACTAATTCATTTTCTAAGCTCTGCTTGGTGGGTCTAACAGTGTTAACTTGGTCTTTTTTCCAGTCTACCATTTAAATGATGACCGTATACTCAGTTGGGCTCTATAGATCAAAGTTTTCCCCAGGGTCCATGTTAAGGGGTATTCTATAATTTGCTTTGCGTTGCGCTGATCGAAGCTCTGACAAGGCTCCATCGAACCTCTCCCTAATAAGGCCTACAGTCGTAAATTTAAGATATTTCTAGACGAAGGCTAATCTGATGGAACGTACATATTGAGATGTAATATGTTGGGCTCGTTCAGCAATGTAAACTTAGTTGCTCCTATCAAAAAACAGTGTTTTACACAGAAAACTAATTGAATTCATTCATATTTCAGTTCTAGAATTTTGTTTTTTTAAATTTTAGGTTGACATATCGTGTCGGAACACAAAACAAACTGTTAGCTCAATTCTAACAAGAACGAATTTCGTTACACTCAAATATGTCACCGATGGTTGGGGTACGGATGCAAACGGTTTCAAATTAGTGATTACATCTGTGAAAGATCCAAGTGAGTATGACCCTAATTGTCTAAAATCACTGCTATTTCCATTAAAACATCAATTGAACTGTTTACTGTTTTGTCTGTTTAGAGCACACGTGCAAGGATTTTACATGTAAGCAGAGAGAATTTTGCATTCATCCGGATTTGCTGTGCGATGGAATCAACCATTGCGGCGATAATTCCGATGAAGCGGTTAACAATTTATGCCATAGTGAGTAGTTTTTTTCAAAATTTTCAAAATTTTTATTAATTTATTTATTTTTTGTAGACCAAACGTCAAATACTATTCTCGGCCTCGACCTGACATGGTTCGTTTTGATCACAGTTTGTAGTTTATTGATCATATGCACGTGCATAGCTGGATGGGTCATATGCATTTGCCGGCGAAAAGGTTCGAACGGCAACCAAAACACGTCGATACAATGTAGGCAAAGGATATCACATTTAAAAAAATGAATAGAAGTTCTATAAAATTTTCTATTTTTTTTTTTGTTTTTTGTTTAGTACACCATGCAGCTGAAACGAATGGCTCTTCGAAACACCTGCACGGTACATTATCACGTGAACATACAACACTGCCGAATTCGGGAAACTGGCATCACCCTGCGGGACCATCAGGGTACCACCGCACTCAACACAAATTATTGAAGATGGCCACCAAAGTCCGTCCCATTTGGTGCTTGGTAAATTCCGGCAATTAGGTCAAGATATCTCTCAAACAACAACAACAACCTCCGCATCTGGCAATTCAACTGCACAAAAAGATGAATGGTTCGTTTGAATGGCTCTTAAAAAAAAAAAAAAAAACAAACAAAGAAGACTATAAACAAGGAGATATACTTATGACAACTGACCAATGAAATAACCAAGCAAATAGCCAAGGATAATAGAATAACAACCACTAAATAAAGTTCATAATAAACACTCAAATGCACAGTATAGACGAAAGAAACAACCAGATCCAATTGCTGTTGAATAAAAGACGAAAGATATGTTTGGCACAAAACATTGTGTCAATTTTTGATCAATTTTTTGAATGTCCAAATAGCGTTATGTACAAAAAAAAAACAAAAACAAACACAAAAAATGCCCCTATCTACACTAGAAAAAAAAAACAAAAACAAAAATCTCACATCCGGTTACTTCGTTCAATTGTTCCCTGTGTGCCAATCAACATTTCGTCAAAAGGAGCAAAGGAGCTTATTGCAAATTATTAAAAAACAAAAAAAACTTAATTTGTGCCAGTACGAAAGACTAATTGGGTTTAGATTTTTCGGTGTGTTTATAATATGAGCGGATACTTGCTATGCACTAAATGAAGTAAGTAAATATAATTTATTTTATTTTATATCCTTTTTACTTATATTATTTGATCCTTCAAGATGGGAACTTAAATCCTTCCTTCTCTGACATAATCAAGTCTATTTGAACTATTTGAATTTGAACGTGAAGTCCAATTTTTGACAATAACTCGGCGGATCTTAACTTCCAAATAGTCCAACGTCTCTGGTTTATCGAAATAAAAAGTAATCTAAAGATGTGAGACCACGGAATCGTGGAGGCTAGTTCACAGGTCCATTACGCGAAATTATGCGCTCAGAAAATGTTTCCCGCAATAAATTGATGGTGTCGCGCGTCGTGTGACATGTTGCGCCATCTTGAAACCAAAGCTCTGTCACGTCAATGCCACTCAACTGAGGAACGTAGAAGTCAGAAATCATGTTTCTATTGCGCCCTCCATTGAGGGTAACATTCTGGTCGGCCGGATGATTCCACCAGCCCATAAAGCACACCAAACAGTGAGTTTTAATGATTATAAGGCCGTCTCTACAAAGGCTTCTGGGTTTTCTCCACTCTAAATTCGTCAATTTTGCTTGTTTACTCGTACATATCCATTTAACCAAAAGTGGGCCTCATTGGAGAACAAAATTTTGCGTTAAAAATGAGGATCACCGAACCTACGATGCGTATAATGGTCACGCGGTTTCAACTCTTGCACAAGCTGATTCTTATAAGATTTTAAGCCAAGATCTTTCCGTAAAATCTTCCACAAAGTGGATGGGCACAGCTCCAATTGCTGTGCACGATGGCGAATGGACTCATTCGGATTCTCCTCAACACTGCGCTCCACAACGACAATAACTTCTTCTGTTATTGTCGTCTTTGGGATGGGTATTATCCCCTAGAGTGTACGTAGTGCGAAAACGATTCATCGTGTTCCGAATAATTTGCTCAGATGGACGATTATGTCGACCGTAAAATAGACGTAGCGCACCGAACCATGGTTTTCAAAATAAATTTGCACACGTTGTTTTGGCAAAACGTACTAACCACAAATCAACTTTCAACTGTCAAATTGACAATCTGTAGAAATAGTCTTGCCAGTTTAAAAACCAAACCTCTAAAACAAACACCCTTTATTTTAGGCCCGCCGTTAACAGGTTGCCCTTTGTTGATCTTAGGCATCTGGACCTGGAAAGCATTCATTTCAATTGGGCTTCCACTGATACCTTTCCCCTTAAACAACAATGTTACATCATTTTTCCATGTGTTTCCACATTCTTCTTTTCAAAATCGCTTTTTTTGAACCCACTTGTCCTAAGATCTCAATGTACAGTGTGACTTACAAAAGTGACTGACTGATGTAAAAATGATAATAACATTTATAGAGTTGAGTTGATGATGTATTGCTGCAAATGAGCTTTTTGCGTCTTAATATTACAGGTTGAAATTGTACATTAATTTATCCTCACAACTGTCTCTAGATAGAGAATTATCAGCGTTTTTGTCAACGCTTTATACTCACTTAAGGTGGCGCAATAGTCCGGAGTGGACCTGGGCATACACCAACAAGCGTCTCCAAACAGTTCAGTGTTTAGCTGGTTGAGGTCTTCTTGTGTTCTGTCACTCGACGCGGATTTGTAGATTTTTCAAACAGAATTATTGATGTCCATCCGTTCAACACGACTCAGTCATTTTAGTCGTTGGACCTTCACCCTTCTGGCTATGTCGATGCCACTGTATAGCCCGTCGCTGTATCTCCTCCTCCACTCACCGTCTATGCAGACGGGATCGAAAATAACCCTCTCAAAGTGTACCCTCATCCATTTTGATTAAGGGATCATTAAGGCCTTATATAGGGTCACTTTTGTTGTTTGAAATAGGCCTTTGCTAGTCCATTGCCTTCTTAGCCCAAAGACGCAGCGATCGGCAAGAATTATTTTTCGTTTCATCTCAGCGCTGGTGTCGTTGTCTGAATCAATACTCGCAGCGGGGCCTAGGCAGACAAAGCCCTTAACTAACTCAAATTTATATCTGGCGAGGGTGACGTTCTATCCGAAAAGTTGGTGTTGGGTGTCCTTTCTTGTTGACGACATGTACTTGATCTTGCCCTCAAGACTCATATTCCCCTCTTCCATCTGAATACTTACGAAAGCGCCATTGACATCACGATGTTTTCTTCCGATTATGTCAATATCATCGGCGTATTAGAGTAATTGCAAGGACTTTTGAAAAATTGTTCTTCTTGTGAGGCGCTGTTAAAGAAATCGCATGATAGTGCATCGCCTTGCCTAAATCCATTTTTGACATTAAAGGTCTTGGTTAGTTCCTTACTGACATAGATGGATGACGAGTTCGGCAGGGATGAAAAAAATAGATGTTTCTCTGTATAGCTCGTCTATATGCGTGGCCTTAAAACCGATGAGTAGGTGGTGTGTTTCGATTTGGAATTCATGGGTTTTTTCCAAGATCTGCCGTAGTGTGAATATTTGGTCGGTGGTGGACTTTCCTTGCCTAAACTCATACTGATATGGACCAATCAGGTTGTTGACGAACAGATTTAGGCGTTCACACAATACAACAATACGGCAGATAGGATCTTGTAAGTGATGTTATGATGATGCCTCCGTAGTTGACGCATTTCAGAGGGTCTCGTTTCTTGAAGATTCGACCAACAACGCTGAGGTTCCATTCATCGGGCATACTTTCATCCGACCATATTTTACATAACCTTACCAAGTTATCGTCTGCCGCTTTCAAGAGCTCGGAAATCAGGCCGTCCGCTTCAGCAGTTTTGTTGAACTTAAGCTTAGTGGACGGAATTGTTTGTCTGCATCGTTCAGGTTGAAAGGTTAATTCTGCCTAACAGTGGTATTTAGTTCGTCATCGCCGTTGTACAGTCTACAAAAATGTTCTTTTCAAATCCTCAGCATTGACTGCGACTCTACTACTATGTTCCCTTGTTCGTCTCTATAGGTTTCGGTTCGCGGTTTGTATCCGTGGCATGTTTTTCTTGGTAAAACGTCCGAATCTCATTCCTGAAGTAGAATCCCTCAATTTCGCGCTCCTCATTTTCCTTTTTTTTCCTAAAGGGAAGCCTTTTGCTCTTCTACTCATAGAGCTCGTGAGCAGCTCTAGTCTTTCTATGCAGCAATGCTTTGTGTGCTTAGCTGCATGTGCTTATTAACACTCGTTCTTAAACCAGGGGTTTCTTTGTGGTGGTCGAGTGAAACCCAGCACATTAGAGGCGGCATCTCTTATGGCTTTTTGGCAATGTTGCCACTGGTCTTCGTTACTTGATGCTGGCGGAGTAGGACCTCTTAAGAGACGACATCAAACTTCCTCACAATATTAGCTTGCCCTTGCGTTATCCGGGATATCCGAAACTGAACCTAGGATACAACAATGTAATAGTCCGAGTCGCTGCTGTCCCCTCGGAACCATCGGACATCCATAATACTGGGGGAGCGTCTTGCGTCGTTCACAATGTGACCAATCTGACTGACGGTTGACTAATCAAGAGATCTCCAAGTACACTTATGATTATCGAGAAGCGAAAAACGCATGCTAGCCTCACACCAAAGCCGATTCGCATGAATTCGTTATCAGAGGTGGTGTCGTGCAGACTATTCTCTCCGACAGCACTAACAATTCCTAGATTTTCACTAAAATCGCCGACTACAATTTTAATGTCATAGCTGGGGCACTACTCGTAGATTTTGTCCAAGAGCTCGTAGAAGCTATCTTTGGTGTCGGCATCTTTCTCCTCTGTGAGGGTATACGCGCATATAAGGCTAATGTTGGCAAATTTAGCCTTAATACGGATTTTTACAAGGCGCTCTCCTCTAACAAGAAATCCGCATCCTTTTTGAGCCGGCCCATCTCATTGCATTTCTTGGACGGCAGTAACATCAGCTTTGCAGCAGTCCAGGGCCTGCGCTAGTTGTTCGGCTGCACCTAACATTCCACGTAGAGAGCCGATGTTCGTTTTTCTTATTTCGTTGGCAGGGGTTGTCGATAATCGATCCGTCCATATCTGAGGCTTATTGTCATGGGCCACAGAAATATAGTTTCCGGGTAGTTAAACCGAGTTCCGTTATAGAAACCCCTTGGATGAGGGATCGATTAGACCGAAGCCAGTAACCGATTGACCTTAAAGGCTCATCCGCCCCCATATCTTTTCCAAGACCCTGACTTAGTCTCGGAAATTCTTACCGGCTTGAGCTCCAAATATGTCAGAGTAGCCCGGATAAGGTCTTGTTTGTTTTCTACTTTACGGTTGATTCCATCTGGAGAATTCATCCGCTGTCCTGTTTATAGTGCTACTATTTTGGTATGCTGGTCAGCACTCGGGATTTTAAGTTTGGCAACTCGGGCGATCCCCAAATTATTGCAAATCTCTTCACAATATTTTTTGGCCAAGCGTTCGCCATCCATTCCCAAGAGCCAGATCATTCTTACTTTTCCTACTTAAACAGCTGCCCACAAAAAACTTTAGAATCAGTGTCTATAACTTTAGAGCAAGTTAGAGATAAAATAATAAAACTCAAAGATGATTATTCTGCTGGCCCTGATGATCTTTCCCCTATATTTTTAAAGAAATGTCAAATGCATCTAGCCCAACCTCTTACAGCTCTCTTTCAGCTTTCTATCACCCAGGGATTATTTCCCTCAACCTGGAAAAGATCGTTTATTATTCCCCTACATAAAAAAGGTAGAAAAGACGATATTTCCAACTATCGACCAATTACTAAGTTGTCCTGCATACTTAAGCTTTTTGAGAGCATTATCTATGACATAATGCTTTTCCATTGTAAATCTATTGTTTCCCTAAACCAGCACGGATTTTTCAAAGGCAGATCTACGACCACCAACTTAACGGAATTCGTATCAAGCACTTAATGTGCACCTGAATCTGGAAATAAAGTTGATGTGATTGCCACCGATATCAGCAAAGCCTTTGATAGAATTTCTCATGATATAATCCTTCTAAAATTAAAGGCTCTTGGTTTCCAGATAAACTTTATAACTTGGGTTCAATCCTATTTAAGTGAACGACTTTACTATGTTCTATTTATGTCCATGATTTCTGACCCAATTAAAGCCTCCTCTGGTGTCCCTCAAGGCAGCCACCTTGGTCCCTTATTATTTATTCTGACCATTAATGATGTTCCTTGTACTCGTATCATTAAAAATTCATAAATATCTGTTTACGCAGATGATATGACTTCTGCAGCAAGATCTAGACAGGTTTTGTACTTGTTGTCAGAAGAATTTTCTTGAGCTTAACGTCAATAAGTGTCAGGCTATAACTTATACCCGTAAACGCCTCCCTACTTCACCTCGTTGCTATCTAATCTTTAATCTGCCTGTTCCCTTAGTGAATGAGTTGCGTGATTTAGGTGCTATCTGCGATAAGGAACTCAATTTCCGTTCTCACATTGATAGTATAATAAAAAAAAGCCAACTCTGCCCTTGGCTTTATCAAGCGCTGGTCTAAGGAGTTTTCCAATCCTTATGTTACCTACTACAGAACTCACATCCTCCGGATAGAAGCTGTTCAACGCAGGTTTTTACGGTTTGCTTTACGTTGTCTTCCCTGGGATGTTAACCAAAACTTACCACCTTACACTGACCGGCTGAAACTTATAAATTTACAACCCCTTTCTATACGCCGAAAAGTTGCCGACATTCTCTTTATTCATCAAATTTTAGTAGGTAATATCGATTGTCCTTCCTTACTTCAAATTATTTCTTTTAACACCAATCCCCACAATCTTAGGTCTGTGCCACTTTTCCGGCTCAATCTTCACAGAACGAATTACGGACACCTGGAGCCAATGTCTAGGATGCTTCGCGAAGTTAACGATATTCTGCCTCTCTTCGACTACCAGCAAACTCTCCCTCAAGAACATACTTTCTTTAACCGCTACCACCCTTTAGTTTTTAAGTAAAAATGTTAGTTTTAAGTAAAATATGTATTTGCTTGAAATAAGCTTAATAAATCTGTCCGGGGTTGACCCGGGCCGCAAATCAAAAATTGGCAAGTTGAGTCTAGGTGCACATTGACTGGAGTCACCTCGTGCATGTCGAGAAGCTGTTACAACACTGAGCGTCGTCAAATGGACACTCCTCAGCGACTACCCCAAGAAATGTTTAAATGTTAAAAAGAAATTTATGTACAATACGAGTACCTTTCATTTTAAATAATGTTCTGTGTGTCTTTTAGAAATTTATAAATTATTTCTTACTGTTGCAGCATGTATACAATAAAATAAATAAAATAGTCTTTTGAAACTCAAGCTCTTTCTTCCATCTCACAGGACTGTTTCAACAATTTGTGGACATCACCGCGCAGGGTGTGCTTTTTCAAAGAGATTTACTGTACCCAAATCTCTTCGGCGATGGAATAACATTCGGATAACCATCGCACTTGTAAATATATATAAATACATTTATATAATGATATATAAAACAAATAAGAAAACAACAAATTAAAAACAGAATTACAATTTAAGAAATTGTAGCCTAAGATACTCTTTTTTACAAAAAAAAAAACAACAAAAACAAAAAACAAATCCAAGTAAACCCAGAGTAAACAAGAAAATGCACTTCAATTTCATTTCCTCTTGATTTGCATTTCCAATCCCGACCTTAATATTTCATTTTCTTTTTCATTTAAAACCTCATAAAAAATCTAACAATTATCTACAGAACTTCCATTTCAAAACAAAAAAGGAAATATCCCTTTTCCCTTCAGTACACAAAATAAAATAAAAAAAAATATATAATATATTTTTTCCTCTTAAAAAAAAAACAAGAAAATAGCTTAAGTATACATGTAAAATTACTGATAAAAATATAAATAAAAAGAAAAACAAGGGATGTAAATAGTTGACAATACAAAACATATTTAAATTCAAAGCAAAACCAAACAAACAACTTTTTCTTTTCGAACAAAAATACTTGAACAAAATATTAAGGAAAAACGTACATTTTCTACATTAATACATGGCATACATGCATTTGTGTGTGTGCACTTATTTTATATCTAGAATTCCTCTTTTTTATATTGTTTTTTTGGCAATTAAACATTTAACATAAGATCAAGTGTAAAAGAAGGACGATTTTTTAATGATGATGAGGAAAAACAAGACATATAGGACGTATATGACAATACCAGCTGATTTTTTATTTATTTTTTATTTTCTTTTTCAATTTTATTAACAAGTTTACTGAAAATGGAAAGCAAAATAGCAAAAAAAAACAAAACTCAATTACATACATTTAGATATTTAGATAATAAAAAATAAAAAAAACGAAACAAAAATTTATAAATATGAGAAAAAAAAACAATTTTTTTACTTCTATATACATAAAAAGACAAAACAAAGAAAAATTTTACATAAAACCTAATCTTACTTAAAGAAACAAAAACCGAAAATCGTTTTCAAGACAAAAGGGGATAAACAAACTATTTAAAAAAACAAAAAAAACAAAAAACAAACAATGTCTAGATTATATCTGCGATGCTTTTAAATTTTTAAATAAATAGAATTAGTGAAATTCAATTATAATTTCTCGAGGCTATTTCCTGTTTTTCTTTTGTTTTTTCTTCTTTCAATTTGGCTCATTGCAAATACTACAAAAATAAGAGAAAAATAAATAAATGAAAAATTACAAATAAGATTTCCCGCCGTTCAACAAGCATAAACACACAACTAATACAAAAACATACAAATTTGGTGTATTGATATAGATAAATAAAATCGAGAAAACAAACGTAAACATTTTTTTAAAATAGTAAAATCCAGTCTTCATTGTGAAACACGACGATAATATCAGTTTTCCATATCAAGAAAAAAACAAAACAAAACAAAACAAATGCAATACATTTTACAAAACCAATATAAAGCAATTATTTTAAAAGAAATACGATACGAATACGAAATATGATTATTTAAATAAAAAAACAAAAATAGAATTCCATTTCAGTGAACATGAGTAAGAACGAGAAGAGGAGATACATAGTTTTTTTGTTTTTATAAAATCGTAGAATGAAGTCATTTATTGTCCATTAGTCGGATCGGATGATTTATTTATTTTAAAATCACAATTGCCCCATGGAATACATCAGTTCAAATTGTTACACTTTTTTGTCATCATCCATGTCTGAATTCTACATTTATTTATTACCAGAATTGTCAAACACACTGTAATAACAGATACAATACAAAAAACTAGCATAGATAGGAAACTTTCTAGGTTATAGCCTTCCAGCCTTCCACTGACTGCCTCAAATCGTTGAATTATCTGGCTGGGTGTTTTCATAAACGTCAGCCTAATTTAGATCTGTTCATAAACTCAGAAACTGCGTCGTACAAACGCAGATGAATTGCAGTAGGCATGTTCATAAACGTCATAAATGTCATCAGCGTCGGGCAGATTGTGCAGCCATTTTACACTGACTGCAGCCATTTCTGATTTTTGTCTGATGTTTATGAACATTCAGTGACTTAGTTAAAATTGTACTAAAGCAGGCCTTCACGCGTTCTGCAGAATTGGTGCGTTCATTTATGCAACAAAGCAGAAAGACGATTGTACTAATGCAGATTTCCGACGTTTATGAAAACACCCTCTGTTAAAGTACGATCAGACGGTCATCCAAACTTGTCATCTGGATGACATGCTGACGTCAGAGAACTTTTGTAATTCGATTGTCATCTGCATGTCATCTGCGAGCGTGTCATCCGCTAGACGACACCCGATCGCACAGTGTCATTCGTTCGGTCATCCGAGTGACATTTTGTCTCAAAATGGATGACACGCTTGCTTTGTCATCCGGTTAACATGCCTGGATGACATAGCCGGATGACAGGCGATCACACGAGATGACACTAATGGCACGGATGACACCAATGACACTGATGACAATTTGTAATTAGTTGTTTGCGAAAAACGAAAACGTCCGTAAAATAAAAATAAAACAACAAAAAAGTGTCAGCGAAAAACGCGGAGGGAAAACTACACTTTGTATGATTATATGGCGCTCATTGTTCGATGAATTTAATCTGCGATCCCTGTAATAATAGAAAAATAATCAACGACTTCAAAAGGAATGAATAGAAGAAAACAGAAAAACAAATAATCACCCTTATCTGGATTTCAATATGTGGTAGTGGAGGATGTAATCCCAATAGGCGGTGATAGGTGATTCGGTGTAGAGTCAATCTGTGGTGGTGAAATTGAAGTAGTCGGCATGGCATTCGGGTCGGTGACATTTGTGACTGAGAGTAAATCAATTGCATGATTCGACCCTCAAAATTGAAGGTGACGTCTTCTGGAAGTCTTCGCAAATGTGATGCGATCATTTTGCCTACGTACTATATTTCCCAACACTTCAGCCAACAAATTCCGAAAGCTATCAGAATTGGATTTCGAGGACAACGATGGTATGGCGTTCCCATTGACAACGGCGTTTTCGCTGTTTCTTTTTTTTGCCTTTTTTTCGGCACTGGTGTTGGTTGGTGAGCTTTGAGCAATTGTTCAGCGTTAGATGAGGTCACGATGCTTTAGCAATTTCGCCTGCCCCTATGCTTGATTTTCTGGCTCCAAATTTGCCCAAATGGGCTTTAAAATTGCTACGAAGTGATTGCCATTTAAGACGAGCCTCGACATCGTCACCACCCTCAATATTTACATTGACCGCCACCTGTTTTCAGGAATCAATTTTGGAGTTTGGAGTTTTGTAATCCTTCCGCCCACTATCCCAAAGGACAGACAGGATTTACCTCAACAGCTGCAATTAAAGCACACTCTGTTTGACGGTCCCTGCTCCTTTTTTTTCCTGAAACTGTGGGTGTTTTATTTTTAGCTTCAATATCAGCTTCACCGTCGTTGTCACTCATTTTATAACACAGAAACAAAACGAAAATTAACTTTTTCAACGATTCAAACGTATCATTCAATGTTAAATGACAATGTGGAAAATCAAGTAATGTCATCGATGGGACCTTGTCATTCGGATCAAACGCTGTCAAAAAAATTTGGTCATCCAGTCCCAATAGCGATGACAAGCGATCACACGCTCAACCAAATCGGTCATCTGGATGACATAGAAATCGTATCATCTGGTGTGGCATCCGGTTGACACGTTCAATGACATGCCGGATGACAGGCGATCACACAGGATGACCACTTTAGGACAAATTCTACGTCATAGTGACGTCAGGATGTCATCCGGATGACGAGTTTGGATGACCGTCTGATCGCACCTTTAAACATGTTTAAAACATTGTAAGTTGTGTGGTGATTTTGTTGACAGTGTGTTTGGAAGCGTAACAAATGAAAAGTTGTTCGTCGAAAAATATATAGAAATCTGTTAAGGAACTTGGAGTTGGAAAAGAGATTCCAAAAATAGCCGATAACATTGACTGTGAACTCTTAAACGCTAAATTCGTCACAAAACCATCCTCTTTCACAAATGAAAACGTGTGTAATACATTTGATCCTTCAGACAACTCCGTCTCCAATGAATCGTTCGGTTTTATATGTATTAGTGATCAAGAGGTTGTCGAAGCGGTTCTATCAATAAAGTCAAACGCAACCGGAATCGACGGTGTTGATCCCAGGTTCGTAAAACTTCTCCTTCCTTACATTCTTCCTTCCATTATCCATATTTTCATATTTCACAGCTTCGGATTATCCACGTGAATGGAGAGGGCAAAAGTTATCCCAATACCTAAAAAAAGGAAATGACGTTTATAGATCCATAGCGATTCTCCCGTTTTTAAGTAAAGTCTTGGAAAAAGTAATTTTGAAGCATATGGAGGCATATTTGTCTATAAATAAGCTAGTAAGCAGTTGTCAGTCCCAAACACAGCTGCAAAACAGCATTATTGTCAGTAGTCGATGACATTAGGAAGTCGTTGGACAAAAAATATGTTACTTTTCTAATTCTCTTAGACTTTTCAAAAGCGTTTGACACTGTTAACCATGTTCTTCTTTGTCGAAAACTTCAGACCATGTACAATTTCTCCAAAGAATCGGCAAAGCTTATTTATTCCTACCTAGTAGATAGGTAGCAATGTGTTGTGGTCAACAATAAAACTTTAAGCCTTCTGAGGGTATCGAGTGGAGTTCCTCAAGGATCAATACTTGGACCTGTCCTTTTTTCTATGTACATCAATGACTTGTCACAAATTTTCCAACTGTGTTTGATCCACATGTATGCCGATGATGTCCAATTGGCTTTGAGTGGAAATATCAATGCCTTAGATCAAGTCGCTGCTTCGATAAATGAAGAATTGGACAATATTTTTCTCTGGGCTCAACGTAACTTTCTGTGTTTGAATCCGGCAAAGTCGAGAGCTCTCGCGATTCATAGGAAAACACCGATAAAACTTTGTGAAGAAATCGTCCCCTTTGTTCATACTGTAAGAAATCTCGGACTTATTTTTAATGACTCCCTAACATGGACTGACCATATAAACACTATTATTGGCAAGGTTTATGGAGGCCTTCGTATACTTTGGTCAACTGAGATGTTTTTACCTACAGCTATAAGAACTATGCTGGCGAAAACGCTCATACTGCCAATTTTACTGTATGGGTGTGAGGTCTTTGGCAAAGTTTACTCAATTTCTAATAGGAAGCTTAATGTTGTATACAACAATATTGCTCGGTATATATATGGCCTCCGAAATTATGATCACGTGTCCATTTACTCAAAGTCTATTGTCGGCTGCTCGTTCGATAACCTGCTAGCGCTTCGATCCTTATCATGTCTGCATGACATCATACAGACACATCAACCTGAGTATCTCTATAGCAGATTAGTTTTTCCCCAGTCGCAAAGGACTCTGACCTTAATGCAAACTCCACATTCTTGCCTAACATCGGAACGGCAATTCTTCGTTCATGCCACTCGCCTATGGAACTCCCTGCCCCGTGAACTAAGAGGAGTCAGAAACACAAAAACATTTAGGAATTTACTTTTGAGGTACTTAGCCAGTGAGTACTTTTTTTTCTTTCTTTTTTTATTCAAATATGTATTTTTTGTTGTTCAACCATTTTCCTTTGTTGTTCTTATTTTTATTTTATTATGTTCAATTTGTACACTTAATTTTAAGGCTTTCACTATCTTATAAGATTTATCTTACTGTGATAAGCAATTTCAAATAAATCAATAAATCAAGATATCTTCCTCTGAAAATGCTCAGTGTTCGAAAGTAGTGTCTTGATTTCCGAAATTATTGATGGCAAAAGGTTTTTTAATAATAAATTTAAAATCAGTATGTAGGATTCACTGTTAACGAAATGAAGTGTCCTTTGGTGCGAAGTGGCTGCCGCAAAAATAAATACGACTATTATGCAGTGCTTTTTCCGATCAGTTTTGAAAGCTAAGGAATTTTAAATCAAATTTAAATGAAGAGAATGCCACTGTTTAGGGCGCATTTGTATGCATTAGAACTTGAAAATAAAATATTTTGTAGGGTGGCCGCATTAACAATTTCAGTTCCAACATTTAGGACTTATCAGACCCATGCTATTGTGTGCGTTTCTGGGTTACTTTTACCCATAAGTTTTATAATTGTCTATGATAGCAGCATTATCTAGATACTTTTGTTGGTTTTCACAAGTATTGAGTTCCAACAGAAAAGTGAGTTTCAATGTGGTACTGTATCGAAACCAGTTCGTAAAGAAATAAATGGATTCTGGGACTGAAACCGAGGAAAAAAGACGAAAATGTCCTATCGGCATCTGAAAATTAATCGTGTTCTTCCGCTGTTCTTTGAAGTCATTGAATGATGGTAGTAGCACTTCAATGTCATACCGATTTGTTCTCGGCCATAGATATATACATTAAATGCCCTTGTTGCTTCTAATTATTAAGGGGATCAACAAAATTGTTTTTTGATAATAAAACGGTCCCATACCGTTCAACTCTCTTCTGAGGTTCCTTCTATCCGATCCGATTATTAGTTTCAAATTGTTTTTTTAACACACTCCTTTCTACAGTTAATTTGTCTGCATGCACTGGTGCATTTTCATCCTTTTTCTTTGAAGTCATCCTTTCTCTTCTTTTTTAACAATTTATTGTAAACACTTTAAGGTATTTGTATGAAAAATAAACAAAAATTCAGTGCGCTAAAACTAACAAAAACAAAAAGAGAATTAATTCGAAATATCGCAATAACACGAAGAAAAAATGAAATATATATAATAAAATTGACTTTAGCACACTCTACTAACATAGTTTGTACAAGTGTGTGTCTGTATTATATAGTAAACGTATGAAAAAAAAAAATAAAAAAAATACCTAACACTGAACTAAAACTACTTAAATCCTTAAGACTTTTGTAAAAAGAAAAATCTGAAAACTAAAAACCGAAAAACGAAAACATTTTCTCAAAACAAATGAACAACAATAAAGTAAAAATCTATTAACAAATAAAAAGAAAAGTCTTTTAGCTTAATTCGATCTTGATTTGAGTAAGAAAAAAAAACAACAAAAACAAAAACAAAAAAACAAATAATAATAATAAAATATTTTTTATTTTATATCTACATATAGATGTATAAACTTACGAAATTATTTTTTCAAAGAAATAAAAAACAAAATATAGTAACTAGTAAATTTTTAGATGAAATTCAATTTTTGCGAAAAGAACATTTTTTGAAATAAAACGAAAAGGTGGAGGAGAAAAACCCAAAAATTATTAATGAAAACCTACGTGTGTATTTGATTTGAAGGACTTTTTGGACTTGGCGAACAAAGCAAAACAAAAAACAAATAAAAATTAAGAGAAGTCTAAATTTTTCTAATTATGAGAATTTATTAAAAGGAAATTCGACACAAAAATAAGAAATAAAAAAAAAATAAAATAAAATTTGTTAGACTACATTTACAGGAAAAAAAATCGTAAACAAAAATTAACAAAACAAAAATCATAATAACAGTAGTTAAAAAATATATATATATTACGAGAAAAAAGAAAAAAAGTATAGTGGAAAAAACAAAAGTAATTGTCAACCTAACCTCTTTGGACGTTACGTACATAAAATGCGTTTCTTAGTTCTGAATTTGAATTTTTAATTTAAAAAAAAAAACTAAATCTCTTATAAATAAATGACTTTTGTTTAGATTGAAATTTTTTCCTAGTAAAATATTAGTAAAATTTTTCTAAATAAAAGTCTTAAGCAAATATGTATTAGACAACACCGACGTTGGTTAATACTATACGAAGTACGAGTACATAAGAACCATAGTCTTTTTCAAAAAACGATCGATCATTTTTTAATTCGTTCATTTTTCGTTTCACTAGACAATACTTTAGGTTTTCTCTTTTTTGTGAAATGATAGCGGTTATCTATAAAGTACATAAAGAAAATTCTAACAAAATGAAGTTTATCAACAACAATTACAATTTAAACTAAATAACTACCAAATTAAGTTAGTGAGAACCAACCAAATTAAAACAAGAGATAATTTAACAAAAAAAAAATTAAGAAAAACTAAAAGAATTGTAAGAACGCTATAAAAAAAATCGGACTAAAAACTCCATAAATCAAGTAAAGAGAAACGAATAAAAGAAATAAACATCAACAAACAAAAAAACAAAAAAAATGCTTAGCTTTGTGTTAAATTGCTGTTAAATGTATAAGTACTATGATAATACTAATAAAATGAAAAATTATAAAGAATACGAATGTGTTTTTTTATTCGAAGAAAACAGCCCCGGGGTGAACCTGCGTCTCAACCAGCAAGACCCTCCAGTTAGCATGATCCCTCGCCAGCTGTCTCTAGTGCCGCACTTCAAGTTGGTTGAGGCCCCATTTCACTTCAGATGCGTTCGCTCTCTGCTGTGCCGTCCCTCTGTGTTAGACTCGAAGACCCTGTGTACCGGAGCTGTGGCGTAGGTCTGGGCAATCGCAGTCGTGTAACTAGACAATGTCGCTGGTCAGCCCGAACAGTTGCTGGTGGAGCCTCCTCCATTCCCCGTCAGGACCCATTCCACTTACGTCCCTTCTTTCCAAGGTCATGGAAACGCTCATACTCGTAAATCTTCAGCTTATGAAATATCTTACGAAAATTTCTCAATGACCGGCAGTAGGTACGGTTTTCGTAGCAACAGCCGGTGCTTCTCTCTTCGACAAGCATACATCAATCTGTTGAAAGCAAGATAGTTGCACTTGATATTTCTAAGGCATTTGACAGAGTTTGGCATTTTCCTAGTAAAATATTAGTAAAATTTTTCTAAATAAAAGTCTTAAGCAAATATGTATTAGACAACACCGACGTTGGTTAATACTATACGAAGTACATAAGAACCATAGTCTTTTTCAAAAATCGATCGATCATTTTTCAATTCGTTCATTTTTCGTTTCACTAGACAATACTTTAGGTTTTCTCTTTTTTTGTGAAATGATAGCGGTTATCTATAAAGTACATAAAGAAAATTCTAACAAAATGAAGTTTATCAACAACAATTACAATTTAAACTAAATAACTACCAAATTAAGTTAGTGAGAACCAACCAAATTAAAACAAGAGATAATTTAACAAAAAAAAATTAAGAAAAACTAAAAGAATTGTAAGAACGCTATAAAAAAAAATCGGACTAAAAACTCCATAAATCAAGTAAAGAGAAACGAATAAAAGAAATAAACATCAACAAAAAATAAAAAAAAATGCTTAGCTTTGTGTTAAATTGCTGTTAAATGTATAAGTACTATGATAATACTAATAAAATGAAAAATTATAAAGAATACGAATGTGTTTTTTTATTCGAAGAAAACAGCCCCGGGGTGAACCTGCGTCTCAACCAGAAAGACTCTCCAGTTAGCATGATCCCTCGCCAGCTGTCTCTAGTGCCGCACTTCAAGTTGGTTGAGGCCTCATTTCACTTCAGATGCGTCCGCTCTCTGATGTGCCGTCCCTCTGTGTTAGACTCGAAGACCCTGTGTACCGGAGCTGTGACGTAGGTCGTCTAACTAGACAATGTCGCTGATCAGCCCGTACAGTTGCTGGAGGAGCCTCCTTCATTCCCCGTCAGGACCAATTGCACTTACGTCTCTTCTATCCAAGGTCATGGAAATGCTCATAAATCGTCAGCTCATGAAATATCTCAAAACACGAACATTTCTCAATGACCGGCAGTAGGTACGGTTTTCGTAGCAACAGGCGGTGCTTGTCTCTTTGACAAGCATACATCAATCTGGTGAAAGCAAGATAGTTGCACTTGATATTTCTAAGGCATTTGACAGAGTTTTCCATCAGGCTGCTTTGTCGAAAATGCGTGAATTTGGGATCGACGACTCTCTTCGCCAATGGACTAGAAAATACCTTTCATTTCAAGTTGTCTTGGACGGTTTCCAGTCTGATGTTCACAAAATAGATGCTGGTGTGCCCCAGGGCTCCATTCTGTCTCCGACACTCTTTTCAATCTTTATCAGTGATCTCTAGTCTGCCATTGCTAATCCAATATATTGCTTTGCTGATGACAGCACTCTCTGCTTTTCATATTCGTTCCCTGACTCACTTCCCTGCTCTTTGGCTGTAGATCGGAAACGCCAGAGTATGTTAAGCTCATTAAATTCTGATATTAACAGCACTAACAGAGTAGAATTTAATGCTTCCAAACCACAATTCTGTCTGCTGTCGTTAAAGCGAAATCCATGAATGGCACTTTCATCGTTGAAACCGAAACCGTCTGGGTATATGTGTCAATGACAACTTACGTTGGAATGACCGCATATTTGATGTCGTCAAATACTACGCGAAATGGCTAGGTTTCGTTAAGCTATGTAAGAAATTTTTCACCCCCTCTGATCTGGCCTCAATATATTTATAAGGCGTTTATCCGCCCGAAATTGGAGTACAATGTTCAAATCTGGTCAGGTGCTCTTAAAAGTTTTTTGCACTTGCTAGATAGAATCCAAAACCGCGCGATAAAACACATAATGTCTCCTGTCTCACCTTGTTGTATTGCTATTTTCACCGCCAGTGCTCCACCGAAATTGTCAGTAGCATTCCACCCCTTCTAACTTTTAACCGCAATACCCGTCTCGCTATGAATGCTCATCAGCATACCCTCAAGCCCACTTTCGGACGTACTCTGAAATATCGTGATACGTTCCTAAGCCGTACAACTCGCTTATCGAATGCCCTGCCGAGCTCTTTATTTCTTAGTCTCTATAACTTGCTAACATTTAAAATCAACGCACATCGGTATCTCCCTAACATCCCCTCGCCAGCGCTATGTGCAAACATCTTAAGGGTACACAAAAAAGACAAACAGGAAGAAAAATCACGCGCAGTATTTTCTCTCGAAACGGACAAGTGCTCCTTCATCCACATACGCAAGATCCAAGCCTTTGAGTCATAGATCAAGTCCGGGATGATAAAAGACTTGTATAAAACAAGTTTGGTCTCACAAGAGAGACCTCTGTTACTCTATTGAGCCCAACAACCTAGCGATTGGAAAAAGTAAGTCTGCTCCTAATTTCTGCACTGATGTCGTTTTTGCTTGTAACTGCCAAAAGTTCTTAAATAGCATGAAGTTGTAACTACCATGCCGTCGATGGTGTGCGTTCTTTTCTGATGACATGTGCACTTTGTTTTACCTTAAAACCAATTTTGGTCGCTTAAGCCTCAATTTTCATGAAAGCTTCGTTGACGTCTCGCTGTGTTCGCCCAATCAATCAATGTCATCCACGTATACGGACGGCCTCTATCATTAGCCAGTGAATTTTACATGATTCTTTCTACGGCAGTGATAAAAAAGTCAATGACAGCGCTTCGCCTTAACTAAAACCTTTCATGACATTGAAGGTATCGATTAATTTGTACCGACCTTGATGGATCAGCGAGATTTCTCCATAGTCATCCTGCACAACCTGACGTGTTTTGCACCTTTTCGAGATCTGTTGATCGATGATCGATGGTATACTTCTCTGGTCTGAAATTATTATTCAAGAATGATGTTAGACGATCACATAACATGACAGAAAAGATCCTACAGACAATGTTAAGAAGACGTTTTCCTCTATAGCTGGGACAGTGAAACGAGTTTTCTTTCTTTTGGAGCGGACCAACGATGCTGAGGTTTCATGCTCTGGGTATGATTTCTGCTGACCATATCTTACAGATGAGCTGGTGTAACTTCCCAACCAGGTCTTCTGCAGTTGCTTTCATAGCATTTCTTTGCCAGCAGCCTTTTTATACTTAAGTTTCATGGGGATGAAATTCTCTTTCATTTTCGTCCAAGTTGAATGGCTCATTCCGACTGACAGCGGTATTTTAAGCATCATTTGCGTTATATAGAAATAGTCTTTCTATATTCTCAGGACCGAATACTACTCTACTACTGGTTGTCCATGTTTTCAGTCTTCCATGCTGGCATTGTAGCTGTGAGAGTTTCATTTTGTTCCCTGATAAAACCATTATCCCTGCAGTAAAATCTCTCCGTCATCTCTCGTTGTTTTACTATTCGTGAAGGCTGTGCTCTTCGCTTCTTTTCTGCTCATAGAGGTCACGAAACGTGGTTCAATGCAGCGCACCATCATATGTTACATATTTAGCTGATCTTACTGGATCTGAAACAAGGTAGTATCCGAATCCATGTTAGCACTTCTTAAAGTTCGGTCACCCAGAATGCTGGAAGAGTGTTTGGCGTCGATCACAAAGTGATCAATCTGGATGAGGTCGATTATTCAGGCGTAAGTCAAGTCCCATTATGCACAATTTTGGTGTGATAGTTGGTTCACTGGGCATATGTTCGGTCTCGAATGTCTTAGAATTCGTCTTTGATTCTGTCGTCCTTATCCTCTGTAGTGACATTAACGAAGCAAAACCGTCAATCTGGTCCTTAATAAAAGCCAATACCTTCACTGAGGTTAGGATCGTGCGGATGCAGATGCCATTAGACGTGGGTTCCGATAACGTCAAGATATGCCTAAAGGTAGATATGCAATAAGTAGCTCAAACTAACTAGAGACGTGGACGCCGCCGTTACCCGTCTATCAGATTTTTCCGCCACCGTTCTGATTAAGTGCCCGAGTATGAAAAACTTCGCGCCCTCTCAGATCTGGAGCTGCTAATGCCGTCGTCCCGCAGGGGTTAGCTACCCATCTTCAGCCAAAGACGGCACGCCATACGATAGATTCTAATGTACCATCGGAAATGTTGTTTTGATGACAAAGATATTCTATCTCCTGTATATGTGAGATACAACTTACGCGTTTGGAATACAACAATAGGCTCACCATTATCATCAGCTTAACTCTACAAACTGTGAAGAAACAACGACGCCTTGTCGAAATATCCTTTTTTCTTTCAAGCGAAAAGATTTTCGAGGATAACATAAAAATATGACTTTTTTGGGATAGCTACAACTTGCTAAGCAGATGGTCGCCAACATTCCGGCTACTTAGAAATTGCTTCTTTCGAATTTTGTCTGCAACATAATATAAGATCGAAACAGTATAAAAAGAATATTATTGCGGAAGTAACTGTCTGTAGTCGATTATCAGCACCTGCCCGCTTTGTCGGAGATATGAGTAAGCGTCTGTGTTCCTTAATTTAGTAATATAGAACTATGTATACAAATCCACACATAAGCTTACATATTTCTTTGTCAACATTTTGTCAAATTTAAACCAATTTTATTTCGAAGTCGAATTCGAAGTTTACATTCAAATTACCGCAGCTGCAGTGTTCCTTCATTTCTACATACTCTACGAACTAGCCCAGGTGCAATTTGACACCTGTTCACCTGACATTCATTTGACATTTCTCTGTGTAATCTAGGATTTAACCTCATGTTGCATTTTGATTCTGTAATTAAACCGACAGAAGGAAAAGAAATCACAAATACTTGCTTTGTGGCTTTTGTTTTCTAATTTTATTTAATTAGAAAACAAGTTCTTCAAAACAACTATTTTGTGAAATACATTTTCCAATCGATTGGCATTTGACACATCTTATCTACATTAAAATGGGAGAGAGCGACTGGCGTTTATTTGTTTACGGTGGTGTTGCATCAATCATAGCAGAATTTGGTAAGAAATCTAATCGGATCGTTTTGTTTAATGAATTGTATCTGCAAGTCATTGTCAAGTAGTAACGATAACAAGGTCCAAACAATTTTAGATTAAACGGCTCAAACCACTTCAATTTACAAACTTTTCTGATTTCTGACAATTTTTCAGGAACGTTTCCTATTGATACGTCCAAAACTCGTCTGCAAGTACAGGGTCAGAAGATCGATGCAAAGTTTACTCAACTAAGGTACAATGGCATGATAGATGCCTTTATAAAAATTTCAAAGGAAGAAGGTATAAGTGCTCTGTATTCAGGGTAAGTGTAAACAACCAAAAGGCAGGCCAGTTCTTAATGTGTTTTAATTTTTAGTATTTGGCCGGCAGTACTGCGGCAAGCTACATATGGAAGTATCAAATTTGGAACCTACTATTCATTGAAAAAGTTCCTTGATGAGAGAGGGCTTCTCATCGATCCGGAAACGGGGAAAGAACCTGCCTGGAAGAATGTACTCTGTGCCGGAACAGCCGGAGCAATTTCAAGTGCAATTGCTAATCCAACTGATGTTTTGAAAGTACGCATGCAAGTGCATGGGAAAGCTGCTCATGGCAACGGTCTTGTGGGGAGTTTTCATGAAATCTACAAACATGAAGGGATTAGAGGTTTATGGCGAGGTGTTGGACCTACAGCACAACGGGCAGTGGTTATTGCTGTCGTTGAACTTCCTGTTTATGATTTCTGTAAATTACATTTGATGAATAATTTCGGAGATCACGTAGCTAATCATTTTATGTAAGCAATCCGAAATATTCTTACGATCAAAGGTTAATTCAATCGTTTTCTTTCTAGATCTAGTTTTGTAGCTGGTTTAGGTAGTGCAGTAGCTTCTACGCCCATTGATGTGATACGGGTTTGTTCTAAAAAAAATAGCACAGACCTTTTTCTTTAATGAGTTTCTTCCTTTAGACAAGACTAATGAACCAAAAAAGGATAGCTGTCCAGCATGGCAGCGCCACAACAGCTGCAACCCTATACCACGGGAGCTTTGACTGCGCGCTTCAAGTAAGTGAATAACTCTTGGTTCGTCTTCTTCTGGTCTTATGCGTACTTTTTTTTCCTTTTAGACTGTTCGAAATGAAGGAATTTTAGCTTTGTACAAAGGTTTCATACCCACATGGATACGAATGGGGCCTTGGAACATCATCTTCTTCATAACCTACGAACAACTGAAAAAAATTTAGTACTTAGGAGCAACACAAAACCTAAAATAAACAACCAAAGCGCTTAGTTGATAGTTTCGTACTCTCCGACTCCGTCGAATGCACTCGAACTGTTGTCCAAACATTTGGTTGTGGAAAGGATACGCTACGGAGTGAATTATTATTTTCTTTTTCTTTTATTGTCAAGCCAAAAGTAGGTTTAGATCGAAAGCACACCTGAGTTAAGTTAGCACAGAGATTCATTTAATTTTCTACAAAAACTGAGTGTATTTATTGAAAAGGAAAGTATTTTTTGTTTTTTAAAAAAAAAAAAGAGAGAACCAACATGTTATGCTTTTAACGATAGCATTTATAAAGAAATTTATTTTATTTATTCGATTAAATTTTAGATGCAGTAAGAAATGATATTTCAGAATGTTGATGAAACAGAGCTGAATTGTGTTAAGTTTGATAAAAAGAAACAAAATTGTATTTCCTCAATTGTAATAGAATTAATTGTTAACTTAGGATATAAAGAAAATCTCAAAACAAAATATATATACTTACGAAACCTGAGAAATAGTTTAATTCCATTACTTTCTTAAGGCCTGTCTAGACGATACGTTTTGCACAACCTTTTGTCTGGGCGGTGCACAGTGCGCAGTGTTGAATCCGGTGCGAAGACGGTACAGTTGCAGCGATAACTGAGCTAGAGAGCATGGATATCCGTGACCTATGCGGACAAGTCGGCGCATGTAGACGGTAGCTCCGTTTTTTAGAAGCTACTTCCGCGACCGCTTTGAACGCCGGGTACATCTCAGACGTTCCAATATTTTTTTTTTACAAGATTGCTTAACAAAATTGACCAGAGTAGTACCTCCTCTACTCCGAAATATACAGATATCTCGGCACCATGTAGACGCTCTAAAAATTGCAACGTTTTCATTCCGTCCGGCCTTTAGATGGCAGTACAGAAAAGGAATGGATCCGGTTCTCAATCAATAAACCTTTCGAGTTCAGTAGTCAGTTGTGGACTATAAGATGGTTGAAGTGCACTTCTATGATACTTGTGCGCACCAATGACGCGATCTTCCTCTAGTATTGTTTCTCCGGAAAGAAATTGAATACGTCATAGCCACTTCATGTAACTGATGCATACTTTCCTAAAGAGGTCGGTGTTTTGGTATACCTCGTAGAGTTTGCTTGCATATCTCCTCCTCAGAAATCTGACAACTTTAAAGGGATTAGAAACCACTCGACATCTTCATCCCCTTTCAACGTTAGTGAAATGCTTCTCCACAACGAGGCGTTATTACGATCTTATTTAAAGGGCTTGTCCTGAGTTGCTCCCAATTTTTCCAATACGGATTCTCTGAACTAAGGCATACAATCTTTCGAAGAAGTCATATTTGTGTTCCAAATCGTCTACCATTTAACAATGGAAAGGTATACTCTTCAACAATGTTTACAAATCATTCACATTTTTTATTGAAATTCGCAGTCAGTTACGACAACGTTACGACTAAGTTACTTGCGTTTATTGTACATTCATTTTCGACCTTTATAATTGCCCCGATAAGCGAATAATTGAGCTAATCAACTTATTCACTTCATAATGCTGATGCGCCAGTGAGACAGCGGAACGTCAGAAGTCAAGTCATCTGTAAGTCAAGATCACAATCAATTGATTCCGTGGTGTGTTCAATGACCGAGCATCTATCGAATCTCCATGTGACGTACCTTGCGAAAAGACGTATAAGATCGTATTGATCCAAGAGCTTAAGCCAAATGGCCACCGTCCTCGTTGAACTTTCGCTGATTGGGCTCTATTGAAGATGAAAGTAGATCCCGATTTTAATAAGCAAAATCGCCACATGTGGTCAGCGAACCACCGGAAATGTTCCATCGCAGCCACTGTAAACGAAACAATTTACTTTTTGCCAGGTTTTGTTTAATTCTTACGACAACCCCTGTATGCGAATTGAAGCAGCTGAAAGTAGACTGATCCGTTTTGGGCAGCTTATAACCACGTAAATAGCGTTAAACTAATAAATCTTCAATCGCTACAAAAACGATGAGGAGTTGCTGACGTGATCTTTGTTCATCAACTGCTAACTGGATGTACTGACAGTCCAGTTCTGACTCATATGTCCATTAACACCAATCTATAATACCTTACACCTGTATTACCCTTCCATTTCAACTTCCATCGCATCAATTACGGTTGTAACGAATCTGTGACCAGAATACTACAAATTGTGAACGCTTAAGGAGAGCGATTTTATCATTTACAAACCTAGTCCCCGAATCGTCGTTCTTTTTTTCAATACCTCTCTTAAAGTCCAACCACCTTTCGCACTAAGCCATAGCATAAATACATCAAACGACTAAAACCTTGGATTGGAAAAAATTTGTTGAAATCCATAAACGAGAAAAATTTACTTCACAAAACAATTAAAAACAACCCGCAAAACGTAAATTTAACAAAGCAGTACAGAAAGCTTTGCCATGAAGTGAAGCTGAAAGTAGCTTTAAGTAAAAACTGTTTTTATTCAGCAAAGTTTGAAAACTGTAGTGGAAATGTTAAAAAGGAATGGAGAGTTGTAAACAGTATCTTAGGTAATGGCAGCAGTAGGGATAGCCCCTGTGAAATTGAGGTAGACATTGTTCTAATTCATGATCCCACAAAAATTGCAAATACCTTTAACAAGTTTTTTGCCACTGTTGCAACGAAATTGCAGCCTAAGCCCTCTCCTTCCGGTTGCAATTGTAACTCATATCCGGATATTACAGATGATGGTTTTCAAACAAATAGTTTTGTTTTTCAGTCTTTTTCCCCATTGGAACTCTATAAAGAGATAATAAGTTTAAATAATAAAAAATCTTGTACTTCCGATGGTACTCGTATTACGAACTGTCTTGTAAAACGAATTGCTTTTTTTATTGTTGACGTGTTGTGTCATATATTCAATATAAGTGTCAAGTGTGGTATCTTTCCGTCAGGTCTAAAAACGGCTGAAGTAATTCCTCTTTACAAAAAAGGTTGTAGAAAATCGGTAAGTCAATACAGACCAATATCCTTGCTTCCAACCTTTTCCAAACTTTTTGAGAAAATTATGAAAAAACGAATTATGTCCTTTCTAAACAAAAACTATTTCTTTTGCCACCAACAGTATGGTTTTCAAGAAGGCAGATCGACGGAAGATGCCATTTTGAAATTTTGTAGTGAGCTATGCGATGGTTTTAACACAAAAAAAAGTCCCATGGCTTTATTTATAGATATGACCAAGGCTTTTGACATGGTGAACCATAAAATTCTCTTGGACAAACTCTACAAAGCTGGATTTAGAAATTCTGTATTGAGTTGGTTTCGATCCTATTTATCAACTAGATTTCAAAGAGTGAAAATAATCGAAGTCTTTAGCGAGAAGTTAGAATTACAAGTTGGAGTTCCGCAAGGCTCTGTTTTGGGTCCGATTCTTTTTTTAATATATGTCAACTCGGTTTTCAAACAAAATTTTTATGGAAACATTACAGCTTTCGCCGATGATATTGCTTTTTCTTACACCAATAACTCCTGATTTGAATCGGTGACTAGAATGACAAAGTGATTTACAGCGATTGAGACAGTGGTTTGCCAAACATGAACTTATTGCTAGCGAAAAAACCGAGCTTATGCTTTTCAGCTTAAAAAAATCACCTTTGCTTGAGACTAATATTATTTTTCATTCAGCTGGTTGCCCAAGGCTCTGAATGTTCACTCATAATTGTGGAAAGTTAACTTTTGTGCAGATGCAACATGTTGTTTAAACTGTTTCAAAATAGATTCTGTTGAATCTTTCAACTACCTTGGACTTTCAATAGATAGAAATTTAAGTTGGAAAACACACCCGACTGAATTAAAAGTTTATTTGAGATGTGCAACGCGCAAAATGTTTTTATTGCAACCTCACTGTTCCAAGAAACTTTTAACTGTTATTTATTATGGAATCATAAATTCGAGGCTTCAATACGGCTTGACAAGCTGGGGTGGAGCTTACAATAATGTGATGGAACCATTACTTATAGCACAAAAACACATTGTCAGGATTATTTGTAGAAAAAGTAGAATAACAAGTAGCTGGCCATTATTTCGCGATCTAAAAATTCTGCCTTTGAAACACCTATATGTTTATAAGATCCTAAAAGTTTTTTTCATTCGCAGTGGCTAAGTTAAGAGTTAATTCTCAACAACTTTTGAAAGTTCCAGTTTCCCAAAGAACACATTTTACTAACTTTTACACTGTTTCGGCACCTACGCTATTTAATAGATTACCTTACGAAATAAGATCGCTTAGAATGCGATATTCTTTTCTTAATAAAATAAAAATCTGGCTATTTTCATTGGATATTTCCCAAGTCAAAAATTTGTTTATGAGCATAATTTAAGTTCAATTGTTTCTATTGTTTGTTAATCTTGTTTGAAATTGAATTTATTATATTGAATCTATTTTATAATATTATTTTCTTTATTTTTTCCTTAATAACTTAAAAAACACTCCACTACATTGTTTTTTGTATATATGCGGGTCATTCGCTACTAATCTTTAATCGATTAAAGAATGAGCCTTTTCTTTTCTTTATTCCTCAATTGCTTATATTGTAAGGCATCATCCTCAAAGATAAGAAAAAATAAATGAATTAATAAAAAAAAAATAATATTCGTACATACTCGTAACCCATCAAACGGTCAGCTTGTTTGTTAGGTGGCGCTACAGTCCGGGAAGGACCCTAGACTCAACTAACAAACCTATCCAAGCTAGAACGGCCTCTGTTCTGGCCGGCTGCCTCCAGTACCACACTCCAAGTTTGTTGAGGTCGCCTTCTACTTCCATGCGGTCGTCCTCTGCTGTACCCTCCCTCACCATTTCAGGCTTTCGAACCGAAGACGCCTAACTAGCTAGGAGGGATTATCTTGTTCAGATTGGCATCTTTACATCTCAGAGTTGGCCCAGGGATACCAATATAAATTTAATATTCACAGGCCAACACACTAAAGCCTTGGTTTCCATTTCAATTGATTTAAGTCTTTGATGTTGCAAAAAGACTAAAGTGGTCCTATGCGTCATGCATGACAAAAATAATTTTGTTTTTTGATTCTTCGTAACCATCGTTATGGCGCATGATGTTTACAACGTTGTAAATGATTTTTCTTTTATTTTCGAGTCATTGACTACTCTGTCATTGAAATAGCCGACGTTACGCCCTTAGTGTTAAAGTCTCCATATATATTTGACTGATTCCTATGGGGGTTTTTGCAGTTACAAATTCTAAATCATCTAAAGTAAGAGCAAGATTCGCAAGCTAATCGTAGAAATTCAAAGGAAACTAAAACCAATCATCATGGTGCATGATGCGTTTAAGGACTACCGTCAATCTGTGATTGATCGTATAAGGGCCTTATCATTGCCTCTTTAAGGTGCTCAATATAGCTTTCAATAAAACCGCATTTCACCAGAAAAATTAAAGGTGATTCACTTAATGTTACAGCTCTTTGCGAGTTAATTCCCTAGAATTGTGAGTCGTATGTAGCCTCGGCCATACACAGTTTTCTTTCCTTTCCCTCGAAGTGATGTCACTACCATTACTTGTGTTGCAAATCTAAATGAAAGAGCAACTTTAAAACATAAATCAAAAACCCCGCCCAATAACTGCCACCTCCTCACACCGCACAACTTGGCATCACTTGTTGGGAATTTTTCATCGCAGTCGCACAAAAAACCACACTGACATATTTGAACCGCGCGCGCCAAAATTCACTCATCTGCTCTCTTTCTAGCGCAGCTGCAGATGTTCCAAGAAATTGGCCTGCACTCCTTCCAACAACCACACCAAATACACCAATCCCACTGTGCAACCAAGTGTGATAGCTAAACTTTCTTCTTTGCGGAAGCTACGAAAAATTTCTCCACACAACAAACACTGGGAGCAAGTGCAAACGAGACAACCACTAAACCCCCAAAGAGAATACAAGAGAGACAAATTACGATACTCGATCGGTGTAATCGCAATCGTGGTGAAGTGAAAAGGAAAGCATTTACCCACTCTGAACAACAACAACAAAATAACCAAACCAACATAATCAGAGTAGACGCATTTCGCAGTCGCAGCTCGTCACCCAAAATTTCAGTCATCACCATCGGACCAAGTGTCGCCCTGTCAAACAGTAATTTTTGCAAAATCACAAATCACACCTAATAGCGGAGAAATTTAAGAACAAACAAAGCAAAAAGAAGTGCAAAATGCTTAAGGAATAACAAATCGCGGGGAGAATAATTGTTCGTGGTTCGTGCTCGCATTTCTTTTCCTGTTTTGTACTCGTCGTCGTCGTCGTTGTCGTTGCGTTGTGGCTGTCGCTGCGTGAGTGTGGTGTTTCGTGTATAGTGTGCAGCGCGTACAAATTATCGCATCCCAACGCAGAGCAATTTCCATTTTCGTTCGTAGTTTTGTGTGTCTCAAATTTACTTGTTAATTTTCCGCATGAAAATCGATAGAAAAACGCTTGAAAATCTATCAAAAACAATTGGAGTCGAAGAGAATTAATTTCCAAAGAGTTGTATACGATCAGGCTACGTCTAAAAGAAATAGGGAAAAGGAAAATGGCGACATTCAAAATTCATCAAGACACGGAAAAGGAGAACGCCGCTTATGCTGGCGCTGTCAAAGAGGCTGGTGGCCGAGGAAAGACAACAGTTCTGCAGGGAAATGCGGCCGCAGGAGGCAAGGATAAGAGGCCCACCTTTGGCATGCTGAATAATGCCCAAAATTCCAGAATTGGTGGTGGAGTTAATTCCAAAGCAACTGTAAGTTTTGATTTGCGCTGTCCGTCTTTCAACATAACCTAGAGATTTTTGAAAATTTGAATCTATTGCCGTTATGGTTGGTTGCAACGGGATGGGTTTTTGCCAATTTACAAATTACGGTTTGTCATTTGGTTTTTTTTTCGTTTTTCTTTCTTTTAGATGGAGTAAACCGTTGTTGGTAATGCAAAGTCGGCATTTTGTTGTTTCTTCTTTGTTTCTGTTTTTTTTTTGTCTTGTCTTGTGGCAGACACAACGTGAGGGACGTGATGAGGAGGGCAATTGATTTTCGGAATTGCAATATCAAATGTTGACTTTATGACGAGTTTCGAAGAAGAATTTCAGAGATGATCTCAAACCTGTCGATGATGCGGGTGATGTGGACTAAGTCGCATTTGTTTTGAAGGTTCTGTCACCCCCTACTGGTTACTATTTTCGGTGGGTCATGCCCTTGCGTGGTGTCCGTGGGTGGTTGAAGGATGAAGGAAACGTAACCCGTGGAGTGTGTTTCAGGTTAACCAAAGGTCGCTTGATTACCTGACCACTTTTGAGACCTTCCCTGGCTGTACATCTTCAATAAAATAGTTTTTAAATGAAAAATTCAAGCTGTAGTTGATTATGCCGCATCCTTTCTAAGAGTTTTCCTTGCCACGTTTCTAACTTTGAAGAACTTCTGTGCTAAAATGTTGATGCCATGTGCTATATCGTTAATTCTTTTCAGTTGATCGCCCTACTTGAATATTTTGAGTGTCTCTTGCCCACATACAACTTCGTGGACTAAACAGAAAGCGATACGAATATGACTTTCGAACGAATTTCAGAGTAGATTTTGAACTAACCTCATAACCATCGGCTTGCTTTGGCAAAGCAACGTGATTGTGGTGTAATTTAAGCTTGAGGAGTGGAGATTCAATTTTGTTGACATGCCTGGCTTGTTATACTATTGTGGGAGCAATCGAACTTTGTTACTAGAAGTAGAACGATCTTGACAATTAATTAGAAGTCACAAGATCGGTTGGTGAAATGTTCGCATGTACAAAAGGTGGATCAGGACCAAGTGAAGCTACAGCTTCTAGTACACACCAATTATGTAGATTTGCCAGTAATAGTGGATCTGCTGTCCTTTTTCGTATATCAGCTTCTACTAGGGATGATGAAATGCCCTCGTAAATGTTAATTTTGTGACGAATTGAGACGCCAGGGAGAATGTGGACCAATTTATATCTGTTTTCCACTTCAGTTATTTACCCCGTTTGACATGGTGAAGCTCATTATGGGTGCTAGTGGGTGACTTAGTAGTAACTACACTCCCGAGTCGTGTTTTCATTATTACTCAAGATTTCTGAGGAGGTCTGCCACTTGACGACTTTTGTTGGCCTTTCTTTGGTTGCAAACGGATTCGGAACACATGAGCGAATGAGGTTTTAGATCTTTCTCGTCCTCGTTCACCTCTGGTCAAAGAAATAAGAGCATTGTAAGTACATAACTCGTCTTTTCTAATTCTACATATTTCTTCCTCATGTCTACATCGCTACTGTACCACTTATGGGCTGTGTGTACTTTTCCTTCGACTTCTTCGAACTTTGAGTGGAACATGAGTCTCTATTGTTTTTTGAACCAGATTTTCCGACGATCTACTTTGACCATGCAAATCCAGCTGATTAGTTGCTTTTGTTACACCCGCTGCAATTCGTAAGATGTTCGTTTTCGTCGCCGTCATGTTTCTTTTATATTTTTCGTACGTTGTACAACATTGCGTAGGGTCTGTTACCACTCGACGAACGACTGTTGTATATAGCAAAACGTAAAGTTAAAGCAATTTCTTTCTATCGAAAAATACAGCGGAGGGTTCACACCATTTAAGCCACCAATGACTGAACCCTATGTGCGAAATCTTCATCGCAATTCTTTTGTGTTTAACGACAGAGCCTAAGTATTTAAAGTTTTTGCACTTTGGCACGATAACTTCTTCTAAATAGATATCAAGCTATTCGATCGAGTGCGACTGATTCGTAACTCAGATTCAGCTTATAATAGCGCTATCATCGGCGAAAATAAGTGAAGTTGTTCTGGACTTATTAATGCGCTGCTTCAATAGAAGCACACCAAAAAGGAACGGACTTTGTACACTGCCTTGTTGTACTCCAACTTAAACTTTCAAGGTTATTCACTTTGCACATTTATCGTGTATCGTACATATTGTGTATCATTCTTATACACGTCTTGGGTATGTTTTGTGAACTCTTTCCAAATGTTTTTTTTTTTTTTGTCCAAATCGATGTAAACGATCGAGGCGTCGCGATGTTTTCCTACCATAATCCGTAAACTTTGAATCGCGTCAAATTTTATGTCGGATCTGCCTGCTACAAACCGCATTGGCTGCCATGAAGTTTATTAATATTCGTTTTTGACTGTCTAGAACTCTCATATATATTCATAGTACACAACATTAGCTTCACCGATTGTTAGTTGTTACAATTTCACGTGACGTTGTTGCCTTTATAAAGTGTAACAAGGAAGCTCTTCTCCCTCTATTAATGATATATTCGATCGTCTCTCATTTAAGCTATTTAAAGATAAAGAATTCCGATTGTCACTCACACTGCACAGGGTTTATCATTCGGTCCGAATGTACGCCTCCAGTTCAATCTTCTTAGTTTCGTTAACTACGGCTTGTTTAAGGAATGTCACTTTGCGATAATTTTCCGTGAAGGAACTCGTCAAGTACTCGTTAGCTGGCGTGTTCAATATATTTCGGCGATACAATCTCTTGTCTTGCTTCGTCGATGTACTTCTTTGACTGCATGCCGTCTGCTTATAGGTCGTGTGGGTACTTATTCTGATTCGCAATACAATACGTCTACTGTTGGCGTACGTGCTCAGGCTACCGTTTTTTTTTTTCCTTTTGCTTTTATGCAAACTTAAGGGACTCTTTAGGGGTTCCAATAGACCACACTTGGAAGGCTCTCTGCCATTTTTGTATCATCGGTCCTCCAATCCGTTTTGAAACACTGAGCAGAGTTTTAGCGCTACTCTTTTGGTTGTACCTTCTGAGCTTAGTTCTTCCTCTTAGTCACAACTTGAGCGCTCATGTGCCAGTTTATTTTCTCAACTGATTGGTTTCTTCCAACAAAATTCGACGCTGATTTCGTAGTGATTCGCCCAAGTTCCCTTTTGAATCCTTTACCAGCCGTTTCTATCAGCGTATTCTATCATGGACGGCTATCTTTCTGTCATGAAATGTCATCCAACTAAGCAATAACGTATTTAGTATAGTTAGACAGTGCGATTTGCGTTCTCCTTCCGAAGCCGTTTCATGCATAGCAGTTTGCTTATTCGTTTGATTCCTCGACATGTCCGTTTAAGTCCCCTCAGATGAAAATCTTCTCTTGGTGTCTATATAAATGCTCATCGAAGTCGCGCCGAAATGTTAGTTTTTCCGATTGCTAACAGCCTAATCGCAGTGAATAGGCGCCAACACTTTTATACATTTCGTGTTCAATTGTCAGTTTTATGGCACTCAACCGATCGCTAATCTTTGATACGCTTACGATCTCATCCAAGACCTCAGCTAGCAAAATTTCTTTGCAATTTCAGGTTGTGGGTCCCGTATCGACATTTATCCACCTGGTTTCTTGCAAGGTGTAATACGTTTTCTAGCTCGAAAATTGTGTCCGTTATTATGCCGACGTTCCAACTTGTGATTCGTAATTTATGTTGTTCGCTTTCGGAAACTATAAAACG
This sequence comes from Volucella bombylans, assembly GCA_949129095.1. Taxonomy (NCBI): domain Eukaryota; kingdom Metazoa; phylum Arthropoda; class Insecta; order Diptera; family Syrphidae; genus Volucella; species Volucella bombylans. Next base: position 4,211,748 of record OX422142.1, on the reverse strand, counting down.
GCATGAATGTCTCTATTTCCCCCAGGATCACTCTTCCTCTGTACAAGAGAGTGCTCGGCGGAGTATTGTACTCATACGTTTTGTTTTTGTTTTATTCTTCTTTTGCGACAATTTTCTATAAGTCGTTGCTGAACCCATAGAGAAATAAACAAATTAAATTAAGAGGTAATTTTTATTAGGAACAAAATAAATAGTCACCTCACTGCTTCAGTATATTGTTACTTGTCCTTTTTCGTTTAGGAATCGACTTACTATTGTTTTGCTAAGGTGTCACTAGGTTTTCGGCATGTTTTTACAGTTATGTCTTACTGCAATTTACCTAGTTATTAGTTGTTTTCTTACAAGAAACCCTTTTCTTTAGGTACCTGCTGGTAGGTCAAAATCAAAGGCATATTCTTCTCTGTAAAAGAGAGTGGTCTTTTGAAAAGTGAGCCCTCTCACTCTGTGAAAACATTTACAATCCTTTTTCATTTCATCACGAAGATGGAACCAATTACAACATTCGACTTGATGTGATTCAGTCGGGATTAACAGTAATGCCTAATTAATATTTTATTAAAATTTACTAATTAATTCACAAAAGAAGTGTCAACAAGCGTAGGCAGAGGTCTGTGAACAATTGAATTCCTTTAGACAATCGACTTTGACAGCCGGATATACCATCTTATTCTAATATGTTTGGAGGGTGTGATTACATCAGTTACCCCCACTGGAGTTTCATACTGATTCTGGCTGCGAAATGAAACTCTCTAGTCTTCCAAAAGTCTTAGCTCATGTCTCCACTTGTGTTGTTTTTGTTTCCATACATTTCTTTATTTTATTGTTGAACGTTTATGGCTAATCTTCTCGTTTCTTGTCAAGGAAGTGGACCATTGTTTAACTCATTGAGAGTACAATCCTTCTTATACCACAGAACTAGATTTTGGGTTTAAGAAGTCCAAGGTTGCATCGGTATTGCTCTTTACTCCAATCCATGACATAATCTTCTATGAAGTGCGACAAGATGTACCGCCTTATTGGTGCATGAATTGTGCATCATCACGTTCAAATCGTGGAATAAGTTGTGAAAGGTGGATTTCCATTTTCTTTGCCTTTAAAAAAGTGTAAATATGCAACAATAAGGCCATGCAACCTTATACCATGAAAGAAGTTTAAATTTCGCTTGCTTTGTGAAGAATGTGCTGTCAAGCGTTACCTGCATTGCCTCATCGCTCTACAAATCACGTCAACAATTGTACCCTATTGTACAGCGTAGCATAAAGATGAAAACAAAAATTGTCAGCCTGGTTTTAGGTTCTATATCTCAACTCGGAATATCCTGTATCTCAACTCGGTTTTGGGAATTTAAATCTACTTCTATTATAATTGTGATTGCCTTCCAAAGACCACGAGTTCTGAAGCTCCAACACCGAAGGGCATGAAGTTGAAAGAGGTGGATTCATCCAGATGGCTCCGGTAAAACTTGCAGAATTTTTTCCTTTGCGTTTTTTAAGCCATGCATGTAAGTTTTAGAATCTATTTGTATGTGTCGCTACAGTCTTATTTGGTAAGCTTTGTAAAGGCATGTCTGCAATGTCGATATCGTTGTATCACAAAAAAGAATTCATGGCGCAACAGTGGGGTGTGGATTTATAGGATATAGGATTCTTCATGTCATTTTGTGTACAGAGAATGGGACTTTCCTGATTTCGAGTGAGAAACTCCTTCAAAGGCAGAATATTTCATTTTCGAACATTTGCGAACATTGTCTGGCGAAAGGCTGGCAATGACGGCAGAAAATGTTAGGTTTTTCTTTGATTTGAACTCAGGCCGTCTGTGGTATAAGTTGACGAATTCAAACGAAAATCTCGGAGTGAAAAACTCGCGTTTTGATAACTTGTCCAAATCTATCGCCTTCCTGTTAAAACAGAATCACTTCTGAATGTTCGACGGCGGCTGTCTTAATATAAATAAGTGTCCAAAATATTGAACGCTTTGGCTTTGCAACCATTAAGCCTTTATTTAAGAAACAAATGAAATGGTACATCAATCAAAGTATTGGCCATCGTTAGATATGACTTTTTCCCATGTTTCTGGTAATAAACGTATCAGATGGCGAAAGAACGAATCACCTTTAGAGGCTATTCAGTTAGAGATCCATTTTTCGCGATGCGGATGAAGTGTTCCTCATCAAGTGTGTGCGCCATCGACCGTATCAAGTGGTAGTCGGAAGGGCTACAGTGTGGTTAATAAGTCGCATGGGGTAACAGTTGACAGCGAAGTTCGTGTTTCCTTGCGAGCCTTAGTTACGTGAGGTCAAGCATTGTCATGAAGCAAGATCACTTAATGCCGTCTTGTCTCATATTCTGGTTGTTTTTTGCACAATGCTCGACTCAAACGGATTATTTATTATTGGTAGAGATCCCCTGTGACTGTTTGACCAGATTTCAGCATGTCATCATATACCACACCATCCTGGTCCAACCAAATACAGAGCATGGCCTTCTTCCCATGAATGTTGAGTTTTGGTGTCGGTGTCAATGGTTGACCTGGGTCAAATAGTTTTTCGGCGGCGATTGGGGTTATTGGTATAAATTAACTTTTCATCGCGAGCCACAATTCGATGCAAAACCTCCTTTCTTTCAGTTCATATGGCTCCCATCTTCCTGTACACTTTTCGCATGGCTTTTAAACGCTGGGAAATGGCTGCTTCAGTAACATTCAACGTTACTGTGTTTGACATGGATCTTCATCCCCCAATGCTGTACCTTAGAAGTTTTTCTAGCCTGGAGGTTCTTTATCATTCGTGTCAAAAGTTATCTCTCTACTTCAACAAGCATTCGATGAGATTCAGCAGCGGTTTTCTTCAAATTGAAACACAAAAGCAAAGCTACGCGCAAACGATGCTTTCTTGGTTGAAATGCAGATAGAGGTCAAAACTAAATATGGATAATGCCTTGTTCAGGCATCACTAACTTAAGCTAGAATTGATAAGGTATTCCAGATGTCTTTAGGCAGGATACAAAGTGAATTTATCGATGAGATTGGTTGCAGTGGTTAATTTTTCAGCCTGCGCCACTTCCTGTGAGCCATTTAGAAAATAGAAACAGTACTACATACTTCATTAACTGTTTGACCTACTCAAAAAAATCCAAGAAAACAGTTAAATTAGTTTTTGTTTCTTTTAGGCACTTCGTGATATAAAAATTGGAGTGAAGAAGGATGAAAACGCTGGAGTGGAGCGTTACCAACAGAAAAAGTATGTTGGCACAACACCAGTTGAACAATTCAAAGCATTCTCAGTCTACGAGGATGAAAATGCGGCAATCAATGAAGTCGATAAGGTTCGCAGAGAACCCACAGAGGGTCTTAGGTAAGTATACTTTCTTCTAACATCAATTTATTTTACTTACTTATTTCAATTTGGTTTTTGTTCAAAGAAATCCTCTCAAAGAAGTCTCATCAATTGGGCATGATTCAATGGTCGAAACACCAATGTCTGTCACAGAGAATCTCTCGCCAATGTCCATTGATAGATCACAAATAATTGACGACGATACCCATCGGAAGAGAATCATCACAACACCAATTCCAAGAAATGATCGTGAGCGATTCTTTGAAGTAGTGGAATATCAGAATGCTATTTTGGATTACTTTAGAGAAAAGGAGGTTAGTATTTTGTGTACAAGAATGTTTCCCACATTTGCAGAGACAGACAAAAGAGAAAAAAAGAAAATGCAAACACCAATGTCTACAAAATCATTTGTTTCCCATCGTGCGCGGTACTTTTTCCTGTTCATGTCTGTGAATGTGCTCATTTTGGGCGCGAAAAATGCCCAGATTGGTTTCACAAGCAAACAAAAAGTGGAGAGTAATGTGTTAAATCACTGAATGCGCATGGGGTGAGACTGGTCATGCCAATGTGCCTACCTGTTGAGAAAAAAAAAAATGTCTGCAGAAGGACGAACAACAAGGAAGGGGGTTAGGTTGTTTTTTTCCCGCAGATAATAAGGAAGTTATTCAACTGTGAATCTGTTTTAGAAGAAAAACGGTATGAACACAGAGTAATTTGCGGTAGTTGTTGTTTAGATTTGCTCTAGTTTCCTTTGGCTTTACATATTTTTAATGATTTTTAGGACTGTTGCTGTTTTATACACGTTTCAAGGGTTCCTTGGTAATTTTACGTCTATTTTTCAGGCCATTGCTTTCTAGTATAGGTATACATTGGTTTTCCTGTTTTGTTTTTACAAAGAAACAGTAGTCCTTCCATTTGGAAATCCCTTTTATGGGCGTTGATTTAGTCTTCTACCACATCCACGAATTTTTATTGTTAGTTTAACGTTGTCATTCGCAAAACATGCATGTCCGCATCAATATCAGTCGTGTTCAGCTCATTTCCTGACTGTAAAGAAAAGAAAATCAAAAAATCTTTAATCATTCGAAAAGAACTTAAGATTCCGCAACAAACAAACTCTTCGTTAAGACTTCTATTCTGTTCTGGCGCTCCATTTGCTCTTCCAATTTATTCACCATCAGTTTGTCATTTCCTTGTTCTTGCAGGAGAACTGTGTTATAAAATCGTTACCCTTTCCTCAAAGAGCTATTTTTTTTTGCAAAACTATTTCTTCATCATTCCGTTAGATGCTGCTGTACTACTACTATGAATACTACTGTGACTACAGATATTGCCCCTACTGCTGTTGCTCAATAAAAGTGCAAAAACACATTACCAATGCTTCTCTCTTGTGCGAAAGGACGAGATAAATTCAAGCATAACATTCAAGTACTGGAATATTGAATACTTGGGTCCTTATCATAAACTCGATTGACTTCAAAGCATCAGCAGCAATCGCAGTAGAGACACAGTGGCTCACTGCTATTCCCTTTCAAGCTATGTGCACAATTTCCTCTTCAGGTTTTACATTTTCAAGTATTTTGTGTCAGTCTACATCAAGCTAAGTTGGTTCTGTTTCTTCTTTTTCTTCCTCTCTAACCCTCATGGGGGTCGGTCCTACTGTAGGAATTACAATTTCAATAGAAAATGCATACCGTCAGCAGATATTCTGGTTTTCATTTTTTGTTGCTGTCATGTCATGTGAATTGGCCAGAGTTAGGGCTTTGTTGCTACAATGTGGGACAGATATTGCATTTGTCTGTTGTGATTTTAGTTTTTCTTTGTTTTGTTTGTTTTCCAATGTTCTGTAGGGTTACAGTGAAAAGAATTTTAACCAGACGGTTAGCTTTTGAGAGAAAGAGATACGTTTTTCATGTTTGAAGCTTAAAGGCAATGTAAATCTGCAATGTCCATGGAGCTTGGTATTACGTGCCATATCACTGGTATGGTATACACTAATGTCGGCGAATCTCAGTTGGTTAGTTCGCCGGTTACTACGCCCAATGTCTTTGTTTGTGTCCAGGCAGAATAAGAAATAAATGAATAATTGCCTTCAGTATCCTTTTGGCAGGCAATGACAAACAGTCAAAAGTCAAAATTGTAATATGTAAAATGTCGCAATTTTTCGTCTCTCGAAGTAGGCAGAAGCCGTGAGAGAGACCTTTATCTGTGCACAAAGCAACAGGAAGAAAAAGCCAGGCACACTTTTCACGTATTCCCAGACAGAAAATCACACGTATTTGACGAGGGGATCAATCATCGATATTACCTTTATGAGTAACTCCCTACTGCGCAGCAGAGAATGGTGGGTCAGAGAAGCATGTACCCGTAGTGATTATCAGGCGATAATAATTGATATTCAAGAACAAAAGGACATTCCGCGCCCTAATGGAAAGATAAACTCTTTGACAAGGAAATGTTCGACGAAATGATGAATATCAGCGAGTTAGCCGATAGCGGAACAGCGGAGTAATTGTCGCATCACCTCACTCGCACTATAACCACAGCATTTAACGAAACAATATCTAGACGAATACCTAGTAAAAGAGATACACCGTGCTGGTGGTGGAGCCAGGGAATAAAAGTTCTCAGAAAAAACTGCTTACAAGCCCGACGGAGAGCTACTAGACATAATCCGACTCGCAAGAATGGACCTAGAAAAGGCGATCAAAGAATGTAAAGCATGTCCTACAGAATGATAATGATTAAGCTGGAGGTTTGTAGATCTCCACAATTATGTCCAACAATGCTAAGGTCTATTGTGGAGTACCTATTCTAACAGAGACCATCGACTATGTGCAACATATTTAGAGAATCCAGCGCAGAAGCAGTTCGAATAATAGCACCTGACGAACTTTTCAATGCATGAAAGAAGATAAGCCTGGGCCTGAGGCAAATAAGGCAGTGAAAGTCGCCGTCCACAAGAGACCAGACATTTTTATCACACAAATGTAAAAGTGTCTGAAAGAGGGCGTTTTCTTGAACAGTGGAAGCTGCAACATTTCGTACTCTTACCAAAATGAAACAAACCACCTGGAGAACCAGCATCATGTCGCCCAATATATCCACAGGGTAAAATTCTTGAACGGATCATTGTAAGCATTATCGACTGTGTGCAGCTGTATTTCACCAATGGCTTCATGAATATTGTCCTTTAAAGCGTCAATTGTCTCTGGTTTGTCGGCGTAACACTTATCTTTAACGGCACCCCACAAATAATAGCCCAACGGTATCAAATCGCAGCTCCGAGGTGGCCAAACGACATCAGCTCTGCGGCTGATAATGCGATCTTCAAAAACAGGGCGCAAAACATCGAGTGTAGCTTCGGCTGTGTGGCACGTAGCGCCGTCCTGTTGAAACCAAATGTTGCCAATATCCTCCTCTTCAATTTTTGTGAACAAAAATTCGTTCAACATGGCCCGATAACGATCGCCATTGACTGTAACGGCCACTCCTTGCTCATTTTCGAAGAAAAATGGCCCAAATATGCCTCTGGGCCGAAATCCGCACCATACAGTGTCTCGTTTTGGGTGCATTGGTTTTTCAATGTATGCGTGCGGGTTTTCTGTGCCCCAAATGCGACAATTTTGCTTGTTTACATACCCGCCAAGATCAAAATGAGCTTCATCTGAAAAGATGATTTTTTTGGCAAAATCGGCATCTTCTCTAAGTCGATCGCAGGCCCACTTAGCGAAGCGTAGTTCAAGCGTATACACAACCATATCCGTTCAGCGGAAGGATAAAACTAATTATCTGCCAAATCAGACATGAGCTAAGTGTTGCCATTCACGAAATAAGCACTAGTTGAAAAAAAAAAACGTTAGATGGCGGACCCTTTATGATAAATTGCTCACTGTGGCAGAAGAAAAGTGAGCGCTCAGAAAACCGCGTTCAACCATCGATGTCATAATAGCAGTGGTAGACATAGCAACCGAAACAATAAAGGGAGAAGAATGGAGATGGGGAACAAATGAAATTGATCATTAGTAAGAAAGTCACTAGCCAGAATGGATACACCATACTACTTGCGAACGAATGTATCCAGCTACTTCAGCAATAGAAGATTGAGATATGAAACCGACGAAGGGAAAAAGTTTCGGTACTGGGGCCCGTACTCTGGAATATCATGAAACGCTGACAACATCGCCGTTGTAGCCGTTGCAAACAATATTTGCGAGATAGAGTCAGTTACGAACGATGCAATCAATCTCATCAAAGACTGGCTAATATCCTCCGGCCTAGAATTAGCAGGTCACAAAACTGAAGCCGTCCTAATAATCAGCCGGAAAAATGTGAAATACGTGGACATAAGGGTAGGAAGTCAAATCATTAGACCAAAGGACTATAAAATACGTAGGAGTAATACTTGACTAAGCTTCATTTTTCACATCGACTATTCGGCCTAAAAGGGTTCAAAGCCCCAGACAGTGTTTTCTGGAGTACTGCTAAACATCGGAAGACCCGGATATGCTGGAAGAATCTTAATATCTAAAGCAGTAAACTCAGTCTTGTTAGTCCTAGCTACAAAGCAACCACCTAGAAAGCTATCATCGACATATCGACTTAGCGCATTAAGGGTAATCAGCGGCTTTAGAACGATTTCGGACGAATATCCTTGGGGAAGAGATGCAGAGAGTTTATGATAGGAGTACTTCTAGTAAGCAAGAGGCGTCAGTCGTCAAATGGATCAAGGAAGAAGAAAGAACGATTTCAATGACCAAGTGTCAAGCTCGGTGGAACAGATGAATGCAGATGATCCCATCCATCGATGTTTGGACAAACTGAATGAATGGAAACTGTGGTAATCGGAAATATCTACACTGCTTCGAGCACAATAGCTAACCTTTTTGCGCAGAATGTCCAAATCAAGATACAGAGCATGCAATATGCGTACACATTCTGGGATGGAGAACTGACATACCAAACCCGCTGTCAATAATTCACCAAATGTTGCGGGCAGAAGAAAATTGCGTGGACGTACACTTGCAGCAAACATAGGAGATATAGCATAGATTGCTTACTAGCCCCGCGAAGTAATACCTAACGGCAGTCCCGTGGGGAGAGTGGTCGAAGTGTGTAGAGTGTGGTTTAGTACGAAGATTACACACTCTTTGGCACAAGCAAGTCGTTTTTAAAACGGCCAATGGGGAATGGAAAAAGCAATTTCGCTGGCTGTTGAACAGCAAGAAAGAAAAGGAAACCCCGCAGTCAAGCAGAACGAACAATTCAACTTGGCAATGTAACCCAAAATTTCCGCCCACCCGACCACAGCAATAGCAATAGCAATATCTAAATTTGAGCCTAACTTAGCTACGAGTACTACAACTGTCGGTCTATTTATTTAAGGCTGTAAGATGTGACTTCTTAGAGATCATATACCAACTCATTTCTAAGATTTGATCAGAGGAAAGTACGATGAATGGAACCTTAGAATCGTTGCCCGATCTACAAAAATGGAGAGCCTCTAAGCTGCGTCAAGTATAGAGGCATCAGTCCAGTCAACATCGGGTACATTTGCCTCTGTCGTATTGTGTGAGCGTCTAAAACTATTTGTCGATTGATTCATTCTACGGTAGATATTAGAGAAAACTCGAGAAGTCCAATCGAGAACGCTAGTTTTTCCATAAATGTCGAAAGCAATCCCTCCGAGACCTTTGATCTCAAAAGCTATGACTTATGACTTAATATCATGCTCAAGAAAATTTTGCGAAGGTCGCAAGCCAATTCTACTGCTAATGACATGGTGTTTTGACAACGATGCTCTAAGTAAACAGCGCTTTACAACTGGCATGCACGCTTCAGAAGCCTCGATTGGATCCGTTCACAGCATTTTAAGCCAATCAATTGGGCTTGAGACGTATCGCTGCAAAGCTGGTGCAGAACAAGAAGTGCGTATGTACATTCAAGAGGCATGGTTTCCGAGGCTGAGCTCTGTTTTCTACACATCATCTATGTCAAAATAATATTTCAACATTTCCGGCAGCTTTTTGAATAAGGTGGTACGCTGATGGCACTGTCATTGGCAGCTGTCGCTGGTTTGTTTTATCAGAATAGTGAGTTACTCTTGCCAATTGCTTCTTATTTGGTATAACAATACAATTGAGTAGTAATTCTTTGCCAGGTAACACTAAGGAGACTACATAAAACCCATATCATCGCTGTCCTGTTCTATGACATGTGCGTTAGTCACGGTAGGTGAGATATCCTTGGTCGTTTTGAACGCAAGATTCTTCGAGTGGTTTTTGGTTCCGTTTGTGTTGATGGGTATAACAGGGTACTCGACGATCTACTACGTATACGGCCATATCGACCTGACCAGAAAAAAGCTAAGACATGTAGAGCGAATGAATATTATTGCTACATCCGCGTGGTGTCTGATTTTTACTACTTAGACATAGCACCGCGAAGTTTGAGACACCCCGCCGATTATCTATCGATGATACTTGCATTGCAACTTGTATAAGCTCTTAGTGTTGGTAATGAGGGACTCCGGACACACAGAAGGCCACAATCGCACAGTATATTTTGCAATGTAAACTCTTAGTAAATATGTGTATCCCCCCCATACCTGAAGACACAAGAGAACTGCAGAAAATACCCATCTATGTTAGAACCACTTTGCAACCTCCGTTTTGCTACTGAAAGCTGACGTTTGCATTTGAACCTTTTATAACCTTTTGAACATTCCCTTTTCCTTTTCTCACAATTTTCTTTTTCCTCTCTTTTTTTGTAGAAGAAACATCGACCAAAACCCAATTATATGAAACGCCAGCCCGATATTAATTACTCAATGCGAACAATTCTAGTCGATTGGCTTGTGGAAGTTGCCGAAGAATATAAACTGGATACGGAAACGCTCTACCTGGCAGTTTCCTACATTGATAGATTCCTTAGTCAAATGTCTGTCGTACGAGGAAAGCTACAGCTTGTTGGTACAGCCGCAATGTATATCGCATCGTAAGTATATACACACACAAAATTTCAATGTTGTCTTTAAGCATATCGATAGAGAGATGACTCTCTGTATGCTCCCTTTTCCAATTTGTAGACATTATTCACATTTAGATTTGTATTGTTGCAATTGTATTGTATGCATTGTTTTGTCGTTTTTCTTTTTTTGAACAGAAAATACGAAGAAATTTACCCTCCAGATGTTGGCGAATTTGTATTCATCACCGATGATACCTATACAAAAGCTCAGGTATTGCGTATGGAGCAGATCATCTTGAAGATTTTGTCATTTGATTTGGGTGTACCGACAGCCTACGTATTCTTGAATACTTATGCTGTACTATACGACATTCCGGAACAAGTAAAATTCCTTGGCCAGGTGGGATTTCATTTTCCATTGCATGCAATGCACACAACCGCACAACACAACAGTACAGTGCGCACAGTGTACAGTGCACAATTTGAGTGAATTTTGTTTGTGATTTATATTTTTGGTATTTGTCTTGTCTCGTTTCATTGTTGTGTGTACAGTATATTTCGGAGCTTTCTCTGTTGGAAGGGGATCCGTATTTACGTTTTGTGCCATCGTTGGTATCAGCATCGGCTCTAGCACTGGCACGGTATATACTGGATTTTCCAATTTGGTGTCCAGAGTTGGAAGAGATTACCACATACAAATTAGAAGACATGAAGGAAGTTATTTTGCATTTAAGTAAAAGCCACCATGGAGCTCCAGAAATGGCCCAGCAAGCTATAAGAGATAAATACAAGGACAGAAAGTAAGTGTTTTGTGTGCACAAATATGAATAATTTTTTTTTTATATTTGACTTTAATTTATTGAACCATTCAGAGTAAGGTATGCAGAGCATCAGTAACATTTTGAGGTGCTCGTATTTGCTATTGGATTAGGCGTGGGATACACTTCGATTTGTTATCTGCACCCATAAAAAAATATTCCCACCCACTTTATTCTGTTGGGAAAGGTGCCCTCTTATCTTGTTATTTATTGCTTTGTTTCATCCCATGCAAGGTCTGCTTGGTTTATAAAATGTTTCCGTTTTCATTCTCACATTGAACCGAAAATTTTCACTTTGCAGTGCAGAATAGTTTCCCATGTGTACATATGGGTAATCCTGTGGCAGTTAAAATTTAAATCTTGTTGTATTGAGTCGACAAAATCCCCTCATCTCCGCATGGTAAATAAGAAAAAAGCACAATGTGCTAATCAGGAGACGGACGACTGTTTGTTCTTAACTTCCGAACTATTATCATGGAATGACGCGATAGCGTTTTATGAATGTACAGAGAGAGAGCTAACCAAATGTTTTAACACGTTCAGCGCCATGTGTCCACGAGTGGTACATGTGCCTATATGACTTTAGTGTCATGTATCCACCAGTGGACACGAAATGTACATGTTTTTTATATGCTGATCGTTTCTCTAGTCCCTCAGGACACTAGAGAAAGTTTTGGGTCTACAAAGTTAGGTCCTTGTTACAAATTATGAGTAAAAACTTAAAAACCTTTTTTATTTTTATTTTTTCTAAAAATTCATACCAATAAGGAACAAAGTAAATTTGAAATTGAAAAAAAGGTTTTAGGTGTACTTGTGTGTTAAATTAAAGAACGAAATACATAAAGGGGTCTCACATTGGACGCAGATGGTGCTAATCCTTTTTCAAACTCCTTGTTCTTGGGACATATTTTTATAGCACACAGCACATCGTTTTCGGGTAATTCTTTTCTGCCCAGGCACTTCCTGAAGAACATGTTTGCGCTTTGTTCCAGTTCCAGAGTGGTAAAGTATTTGGTGCATCAGATGTCTTCCGCGTTAAGCCTTCGACGAGTTTTTCCTTGAATTTGGTTATATTCATTTTAGTGCCGTTTATTTTGTTGTATAGAACGAGAGAGTTTACAACGGATGTAGCAGTAACCAAGTGGAAAAATAAGCGTTTGTACCACTTGAGTGTCCGGCGCAAGTACGGCGAATATGCCGACATTTGGTCCGACAGATCAATAAAGGATTTTCGTTTATTGTAGTCGACAACCATTACAAGTTGACCTGTCTTCTCTAATTTACAGACACCAACGAATTATCGTGTTTTGATCTCAGGATCAGAACTTCCCTTTTATCTTTCCACTTCATCACAACGATTTTATCCTCGTTCTGCTCAGCAAACGTTTCGCCTTTTTTTAGTTTTGCCTTTACGACGTTTGCTGGGTTGTTCTTCCGATTAATTCGAAGAGTGCCGACCAAATGCGTTTGTCTGCTGACCAAAGACTTTGCCCATGGAACGCTGGTGTACCAATTGTCATAAAACAGAGTCATTCCACTGTGCAAAAGGCCATCCATCAATTCCATACGACTTTCTCGGAAACAGTTAAATTGTCCACTCTTTCCTTTCCAGTATAGACTTTGAAAGCCCACGTGTAGGCGCCTTGAACATAAAGTTTGAAAAGCTTTATGCTGTATCTACGAGGGTTGTCTTTTTCTCAATTTTTATTTTTATTTTTCTACATAGTCTCCTTCGAGTGCAGTTTTTAGATGAGGGAACAAAAAGAAGTCGATTGGGGCTAAATCTGGTGAATAAGGCGGATGGTCAAGCAGTTCAAACCGTATTTCATGGATTTTCGCCATGGCAACCGCTGAGGTGTTAGACGGCGCGTTGTCTTGGTGAAACAGGATTTTCTTCTTCTGCAAATGTGGCTGTTTTTCCGCAATTTCTCTGCCTTCAGCTTACAGTAAGTAATAATGCGTAGTATGCTCCTGTAATGGTTTTTCCTTTTTGAAGATAATCAATTAAGATAACTCCTTTACTATCCCAAACAGTCGCCATAAGCAGTTTTTGCTTTTTTTGGAGCCGGCTCGCCCTTTGCAGTTCACTGTTTTGTTTCGGGCGTATAATGGTGTATCCAAGTTTCATCTTCAGTAATTAATCGCCGCCAAAACTCGAATTTATTGCGCATAAACTGCGCCAACTGAGCGTTGAAAATGTTCATTCGAACACGTTTTTGGTCTAACGTAAGCAAACGCGACACCCAACACGCGGACAGCTTTCTCATGCCTAAAACTTGATTTAATATGTAACAAACACGTTCGTTGGTCATTTTCATAACCTCTACTATCTCTCTTACTTTAATTCGGCGGTCGTCTAACACCATTTGGTGAACTTTAGCAATGTTATCGTCAGTGGTTGCAGTTTTTGGACGTCCCGAACATTCATCATCTCCCAAGCTCTTACGGCCACGTTTAAATTCAGCTGCCCACGTCATCAAAGCCGTGGAGAGTCGAATTCGTTGAAATCCTCTGCGCAAACAGAAAATCATGTCTCGGGAGATGGATATCAGTAAGGACAGCATCTCGTGCCTCATAAAAGGTGATTTGGGACTTAGCGCATACAACAGATATACCACACACTTACTCACAGAAGCATTGAAACAAAAATTGAAACAGAAGACGAAATCAAAAGCCTTGCTTTGCAAGCACGCGTGAAGAACGGTCACAGACGAATTATTTTTCGTGACGGGAAAAAATTCTCACCGTTGAAGAATCGTTCAACAAACATAACGGTATACTCTCTCATCACGACTTGCGTCTGAAGTCGTTTCGAGAGTTCAACGTGAACACCACCCAGATTCTGATGGTTTGGTGGGGAGTCGCCTACGATGGGGTCACCGAGCTCCATTTCTGCGAGAAAGGTGTCAAAACCTCGGTATATATATTAAGTATATCAAGCGAATGTTTTAAAGAACAACAAAACACTACTCAGAAATAAACCGCGGACGTTTCAACAAGGCTTCGCTCCAGTTCATAAGGCAAAACGACTCAAACATGGGCTACCTCAATCCATTAAACTACAAAATATGGTCCGTTCTAGAGACGACTATAGCTTGCACTACTCAACATCCAAGTATTGAGTCTTTGAAACGCGCCTTTGTCCGAGCAGTGGAAGATTTTCTAATGCTTGAGGTGTGTACTGGAATCGTTGAATGGCCAGACAACCTTCGCCATTGCTGGAGAACAAATGGATTTGGAATAAGTTGTTCTACAATTTGTAACCATTGAGTGACCCAATAAACAGAAAATAAAGTTTTAAAAAATATTCATTCGTTTTCATTTTACTACCCAAAAACTAGGTAGATTGCCAGTTGTTTAAAATCTTTTCTGTAAACTTTGGCTGGCCAAAACACAAGCTGCAGAAAAGAATCATAAGAATATTACCAGGGTCGTGTATTCTTGGCATCAGGGTTATTAGCAATGACATTAACTTTCATTATCCACTGTTCGAAAGTGTTAAAGTAAATTGAAAAGCGACAGGAGAAGCACTGAAGATTTACTGCCTCTACGGAAAAAGTTAAGAGAAACTTCCCATAAAAGATGGTGAAAGTGAAACCGTAAACAGCATCTTACGCAACCACTGTATGTAATTTGAAAGAAACAAAAGCAAGAGAATTTGTCCGCAGATGTGTTGCTTCTTCACAACACCGCATTGGTTCACAGGACGCCTATTTCTAAAGCTGTACTGCGAGAACGTGGCTCCGAAGAAATTAACCACCAACTGATTCCAATTAATGTCGCTACACATGAAGTTTTGTTAAGTAAAATCGGCCGAAACGGGACAGTTTGTCATAAGTTAAAATCAAGTGAAAACGCATATTTGACCTTTTTCATTGATCACTGTCAAATATTTTTATGACAAAGTAACTCTTTTATGAGTTTAAACACTATGCAGTGTATGTAATCACGAACAATCTACACTGCTGGTTTGATAAATTGTGTTCAAGAGATGAAAGCCTTGAAAATTGCCCTCATACGAGAAGTAACACTCTAAAGCCGCTATATGCAACGACGAGCTAATAGGTTTAGTGGAATCCGGAATCAAACTGCTACACAGTCAACCGTCGCTCGAAAGTAATTGGTAAAGTGTAAAAACTGGACAAATGGATTCCACACAAATTGACGAAACGGACCCAGGACGCATAGATTTGAAGTTGGCATTCTTCTGCTGTCTCGAAACGAAAGAGATTCATTTTTAAGGCCGGTCCAGACGCTACGTTTTGCACAACCTTTTGTCTGCGCAGTTCAACACGTTGCAGATAAAACGTTGCGTGTAGATAGGAAAAGTGCGAATTTTTGAATCCGGTGCAAATACGGTACAGTTGTAGCGATAACTGAGCTAGAGAACATAGATATCCGTGAACTGTGCGGACAAGTCGGCGCAATCGACGTTCCAATCTTCTTTTTTTTTTTCAAGACAGCTTGCCAAAATTGACCAGAGTAGTACCTCCATGACGATATCACACGAAATATACAGATATCTCTGCACCATGACTGCGCAGACAAAAGGTTGTGCAAAACGTCAGGACCGGCCTTTACATAGAATTATAACGTGTGATGAAGTGGGGATACTCTAAGGTAATCAAAGATGAAGCTCCAAAATACGTGGCAAGATCTTTATCAAGCGGTGTTCTTCCTAAAACCTGGTGAATTAATAAATGCAGAGAAGTACTGTCTAAAATTGCAACCAACTAATGGTATTGGTTATTGGACACGGGTAATACCGCTGCAAAATAAAGCGAGGGGGCCACATGTATCACATATAACGTGCCAAAGTTGCATTTGTTTTTCTTATATACGGCGCGCGCTCAAGCTTATTTTGCATAGGAACCCTTATAATGTTTGCAAATACCGCGGGCAAAACAAAGTTTTTTGAGGAAAGAAAGAGAGACACCGATGCACGTTGGTCTCAAATGTTTGCAAGGCATGATGACTAAAAAATAAACGAAACTGTACCTCAGACACCTTATCCCGCGGACCTATACCAATCGAAATGTCATTTGTTACAGTGCAAACGTATACGGACGACGTAACTTTAAAAAAACGTCTTCGAAGTCTTCATAAGCTCCAAGAATCCTAGTTATCAAGCTATTATCTCGTTGGCAAAAAGAGCTCAGGCAGTGGTGAATGCATTTTTCAAGCCGTTCACTGACAAAGAGGGCATTCTTCAAGTAGGGGGAAGGTTAGGTAATGCTGCACTGTCCTACAACAGAAAACACCCAATGCTGCTACGGTCGAACCACAAATTCACAAAACTGCTCATACAGGAAGCACATGAAAAAACACTTCACGGTGCCAGCCAAAAGACGGTCGCATATATACGACAACACTACTGGGTACTTAACTTAAAAAAGGCAGTGAAGAAAGTAGTGCACGACTGCGTAATTTGTTTTAGGTTCAGGGCAAAACACCCAACACAATTAATGGGCAACCTTCCGGCAGTAAGAACCACGATATCAAGACCGTTTCAACATTCAGGGGTAGACTATGCAGGACCCATAGAGATAAAGACTTGGAGAGGACGCAACGCCAAAACGCTAAAGGGATATTTGGCCATTTTTGTCTGTATGGCTACGAAGGCCATACATATTGAAGTCGTCAGTGACATGACAACGCAAGCCTTCTTAGCTGCGTTTCGACGATTCGTTGCTCGACGGGGACTATGTCGAGAATTACATAGCGATTGCGGACGAAATTTTATTGGAGGCGACAGCGAACTGCGAAAATTACTAAAAGAGGCGCAGTTCAGTTGGAAAGGCGTGGCAGAAAAACTGGCCAACGAAGGAACGACGTGGAGTTTCATTCCCCCGGCTTCCCCTCATTTTGGAGGATTATGGGAAGCGGGGGTGAAGTCAGTGAAGTTTCACCTCAAACGTGTGGCGGGTAATCAGATGCTCACCTTCGAGGAGCTCTACACCCTTCTAACTCAAGTGGAAGCGTGTTTGAACTCGAGACCTCTGTGCCCACAAACCGACGATCCAGCGCATTTCCTTGTCGGAGAACCACTCCTATTACCACCTGAACCGCAACGCCAGCTTGAAAAAATCTCGCATTTCGATCGATGGAAGAGAGTGCAAACTCTTATGAAGACAGGTATGACCACAAAAGGGTGCTGGTAAACACGCAGCTGAAGTTGTTTTTCGGGCAGTCAACATTAAATAGCGAGTCAGCGGCTGGAATAAAGGAGGTTCTCGACACATCCCAAGAAATAATCCATTCTCTGAAGAATCTGGATCTGCCAGTGGAGTCATGGGATGCGATTTTAATTTTTGTGATCCTCCAAAAGCTTCCTTCGACGACACAACAACAATGGGAAGAAAAGTTGGGTAGCAGTAAGGACCTGCCAAATATGGCATCATTCTTTGACTTCCTACAGGCAAGATTCAGGTCATTGGAAGCAGTCGCGCAGCAGAGAGACACAGAAACAAAAAACAAAAGCGCAGCAAGAAACGTATTTCACACACGTGGAGAAGAGAGGCGCGTCACTAGTTGCAAGGTATGCAACAAAGGACAGCATTCACTAAGAGTATGTAAAAAGTTTCTGCAAATGGATGTGGCGCAACGGAAACAGGCTGTTTTCAATGTACGAGTGTGTGAAAATTGTCTTGCATATAGCCACTTCAAGCGTGAGTGTCCCAGCTCAAAAAGTTGTCATTATTGCAAACAACGTCACAACACATTGCTTCATGCCAGTCCACACACCGCGTACCATAGGCAACCCGAGTTAACATCGCCAAGAAATGTACCGCCACATTCACAGGAAAACCGCAGCCAAAAAAGTCACTCACAAAGTTGAAAGAAAACTGAAATATTCTTATTTTTCTAAACACAAAACATGAGAATATGTTGAACGCCCCTCGTATATTGTAGTTACTAAAGGATAAGGGTCACACCCCTAAGTATTAAGCAAAAAATATGAATTTAATTTTAATAAAGTTTTTCCTTAATTTTTTCCAGTTTTCTGAATTTGCACGTATTTCTTTGACCAACGTATTTTTTTTTGTAAAACCTTGATTTTCGTTAATAGTTCTTCTGTTTCCGTTTGTATTCAGTTCTTAGCTAATTACTTACGATTTGAAGTATTACTTTGTGCCATTTTTGCTAAAATTTGTTCATGCAGCTATTTTATTGGCCTGATTCATTGGTCTTCAATAAAAACACATCGAACAGTAACTTATAAAATTATTGAAAAAAAATAAAAAATAAACATTCACATTTTTAATCGCTCATATGTGTACTTTTGATTTGTTTTTTTTGAAAGATTCTGGGAGGTCTCGTCTATCAAAGGTGTCAAACTCGATGATGAAGTGTTCGAGTCTATTCTTGTTGAATACACACAATTGCTCGAATTGCAATCTGAGAACTCACTTGCAGCAGCGTCAGCAACAGATCGGGCAAACACATCGACGAGTAACGAAAATGTGCGAAAGATGATATCGTCCCTAATGTTTGTTTGAGGAGAAATACACCACAACGATGAGAGTTGGTGTCCGAGTATAGTAGTGAAAAAGATTGTGCGGGGTCCAATCTTTATCAAAAGTAAACGCTGCCCCGCAACTAGTAGTAATTTCACTAGCACTATTCATTGTTTCTTATTGTTTTTTTTTTTTTTTTGTATTATTATTTTTCTTTAAAACGTTTTTGTTTTAATTTTATATTTTTTTTTTGATTTTCCTTAAATGATTGTACCTCTCTCTTGTGGTTCTCTTCTGGAGAATCATGTACTTTTTCTCAAATTGCGAAAGATTTACTATTATATTAGATCACACACAGTTCCGATGGATTCTTAAAAGCTGTTCACATTCGCATTATAATTATTATTTTGTCGTTTTTTTATATAACATACGTATATTATTTATTAATTTTGTTGTTTACATTTAAACAATTATCCAAGAGAGTATTGCAGCAAAAGAAAGGAAAGAAAAGCAACAAAAAAAACTATAAACTTCGCATACACAACTCGAATATATTGGTAGAGTGGTGAAAACATGACAATTCTAAAGATACGAGTAAATATAAAAATATCAAGCTAAAAACAAACAACCACACTAGAGTACCTTACAAGTGAACGACGAACAAAAGACAATGTGTGTTGTATTTGAGTACCATTTGTGAATTGTATCTTTATTCATTTTAAATATGTAAACGTATGAAAATTGATATAAAATTAAGTAGTAAGTAGTAATATATAAATATACGAATCTAAATGTAATTTAATTGTAACTATTGGTTAGTTTAGACTGACTGCAATTATTGTTTTTTCTGTTTTTTTATTTTTTACTTTTACTTTTATTATTATAATTATTATATTATGAGTATATGCTAAAAGGAAGGCGAAATAAAAGACAAGACATACAATTTTATAAATGTAGAGAAGTTCTATGAACCGTTTAAAAGCAAACAAAAGAAACCAACTCCAAACTTATACCCAAAACAAACGTAAGATACTACAATAACTACCTAACAAATACAAAAATACAATTATAAAGAGAAAAAGACAAAGCAAAACAAAGACGAAGAAGGATATTTTAAAAATAAAATAGAAGAAAAGACGCTTTTAGCATTTATGTTTTACAAATAAGATTTGTAGTGTCTAACGATTGTCAGTTGATGGTAGAAGATAAAAAGGGCAATTGTGAGATAATTTATTTTATTTTGTTGTATTATGTTTGATCTAAATAATAGCTCGATGTTGTTCTTGTTACGTTACGATGCGCAAGAATATCTCAAGCTCTATCTAAGTAGATGTAAAAGTAAAGACACAATACCATTCAACTCAGCTCAGTAACGCCTGGTTTTTCTTTTTTTATGGAAAGATTCGCAAGCGTTTATGTATTTCTTTTTATTCACAAAATAAATACAATACGAATATATTAGTGATAGAAGGAAGAAAAGTGTATTATTATGTTTTCTCTGTTTCCGCCTTTCTTTTGTATCTGAAATCTAATTGCATGTTGACGATGGGTTGAGTAAATTTGGTTGAATTGAACATACACTCAGTGAAATTTGATTAAAAGCAGATGCACTTTCGTCCAGAAAATGTGTTTGTAGTGTTAATGAACATTTATCCTTTCATATGTCCTTTATTCAATGTATACTTGCGGTCATAAAAACCGCCACCACCTAATGAGTTCTCAAAGAATGCCTAATTACATCAGATCGTAAGTGCCTGGCCACACAAGCGTCGGATTGAAAGGCATGCCATTGAACGAAGTGGCTACACATAAAAAAGGCTTCATTGGAATGAAAGCAATTTTGACAGATGAGGAACGACAAAATTTAGAACATATGATATCGTTGAGGTAGTAGGTTAACACGGATCAAATTTATGTAGTAAAAGAAATGAGTGATAGTGACGACATTTTATTAGCAGTGGCAGCTACAACTCTAGCAACTGCTAGTATGCTATTTATAGCAGCTGAGGAGGGAAAGCGAAGAAAAAGTAAAGAAAGACAAAAACGGGAATGGATCAAGTTATGGAGACATGATGAACTTCGCTTAGAAGGTAAAGATGCATTTAGACGATATCTACGAATGGATGAAAATTATTTTATCAAACTTTTGAACTACGTGAAATCATCAATTACGAAGCGGAATACAAAAATGAGGGATGCAATAACACCGGAAGAAGGCTTAACGTTAACGCTGCGATTTTTGGCTACCGGAGAAACATATAGAAGTTTGGACTACCAGACAAGATTACCGCGCTCATATATTGGAAAATGTATCCCACAATGTTGTGCTGCTATATATTCATGCCTCAAAGGAGTATACTTAAAAGTTGGTACATGCTCGTACATATGTATTTATATCTGAATTGACTTTGAAACAATGTTTTTCATATTTCAGTTTCCAAGCACCAATGTAGACTGGGAAGAGATTGCAACAAATTTTTTTAATCGGTGGCACGTTTAGAGCTTCCAAAAGTGATGGTTCTGTATACTACAATTCAGTAGTATTGTTTTGTTAGCGATGTATGATGCAAATTACACTTTTACGTTTGTTGACATCGGTTGCAACGGCAGAGTAAGCGACGGAGGAGTCCTGAACCGAAGTGACTTTCGTAGTGTACTGACAAGGTCATAGGTAATAACAGAAAATTGCCATATTGTGTAATAGGAGACGATTTCCACTGCAAAGGAACCTTTTGAAGCCATACCCGTACTCTTCTACCGAACGCAGCAAAAAAAAATTTAATTTTCGCCAGAAAAAGTTAAATGTATAACACAGGCTTGCTGCGTGCTACATAACTTTTTAATTGAAAATAGTAGCAATTATATTGATGTAACAAACACTGGTCCCAGTCCATACATACCATCAGAAGACAACATTGCACGTATACAAAGAAAACCTCAGCAAATTGCTTCGTTTAATAAGAGATGAATCTGCAGCATACCATACTTTACGGAAGAACTCCCATGGCAGAATCTATATTTATAAAATATGTAAATGTTCCATATTAAAAAAAAAGTAAAAAAAAACTGATATGGTTTGTTTTAAGTCATTTTTATTTTATATGAAATCATCATCGTTGAAAACATCCTCCATTGCACTTTCAATTAAATTTTTAGTTGATGACGAATTTGTGTCCTCAGAATCCACATTCTCCGACAATAACCATGGGCGAAAGATCGCTTTAAAAGTGCTGTCCATATAAGAGCAGAGCTGAGTGAATTTCATCAAGTTGATCTGTGCGCCGAAACCATACGCCGACGGCTACGGGAGATAGGTTTATATGGAAGACGACCAGCGAAAAAAACCACTCCTAACCACAAAAATGAAAAAAGCTCGCTTGACGTGGGCAAAAAAGTACGAAGATTGGACGCAGGATGATTGGTGATGTGTGATATGGTCCGATGAAAGTAAATTTAATTTGTTGTGTGAAAGATTCAAAGACGAGTGCATAGTCAAAACAGTGAAGTTTCCTCAAAGCCAGATGGTTTGGGGATGTTTTTCTTTTTAAGTTTTGGGCCCTTTGCACTTTGTTAATGGAACTATGAACGCTCAAAAGTATGGAGAAGTAGTAAGGGAGTTTTTGGTACCAGCAATTGAACAGCATCATTCGTATACTGACAAGTGCATTTTTCAAGATGATTCTGCACCTTGCCACCGCGCCAAATCCGTACGTAAAGTGTTATAAATCAACTTCTAGATGTCTACTTTATAAATAATAAACAGCCAAGTAACTAGAGTCTTTCAATAATTTTCAGCTCAAGACAACGTTTGATTACCTCGGAATTACCAGACTAGACTGGCCAGCTAATTCGCCCGATTTAAACCCAATCGAACACGTGTGGCATGTAATAAAACGTAAGGTGGCTGAACATAGACCAGAGAGTAAAAAAAAGCTAAATAAAGTTCTGGAACATGTATGGAATACTGAAATTTCAAGGGATATTACTGAACTTCTAGTAAACTCGATGCCTTCTAGAATAAAAGCGGTTATAACCGCCAAAGGAGGAGCAACTCAGTATTGATAATTTTTTGGCAAAAGTGGCATATCTAAACATCTTGTATACACATACATAAAAAATGTATCGTTTGATTTTGTTAACCAATGACTGTATTAAAATATTTTAAGAAAATAAGAAAATTAACTGGTTTTTCTTTCTTTGTTAATATCTTTTTTCAAACATTCAATAAACAGTCGGAAATTAGATGGAAATACTTATTAACTACTGCGGAGTACTCAACAAAAATTTAATTTCATTATAAAAATTATTATCGTAGCTATTAACAATTTTTCAATCATTTTGATATGGTGCTCATGGTATGGTACGAGTATGTTTTGCTCAGAGAATTCAACATCTGCTGTTTTGTCACTAATGATCGTGTAACGTTCAATTAAAGGCAGCCGTGTTTATGCTGAAAAACTGTGAGTTGGAAACGAAATCAGGGTTTGTTTTTTGGTGATTACAACTGCAAATATTTTTTTTACATTTAGAACTTTTGGATTTCGATGACTGTTGGCCGCAAGTCCAGGAATGGGAAAAGGAAAAACGCTCTCGGAGGAGGAACTCGTCAAAATCCATGCGTATAAGGATACCGGTATGTTCAATCGTCAAATTTCAAATCTATCGGAAGTAATTACAACGCGAATCGGAGAAATAAAAACTAAAAAAGTCCAACAGGGCAGAAATCGGACATTATCCGAGCTGGGTTGCAAAAAATGCTACTGCTTCTAAAATTATTTCAGATTTAAAGATGATAATATCTAAACGGAATGTACAACAAATTTTAGTTGGCAGTAATCGACTGGTTTGGAAAAAATTGAAGGAGTGGCCGTGGTGTAGTGGTACTAGCAATCGCTTCTCACTCGAAGGGTCGAGATTCGAATCCTAACCATGACAAGTTTTTCAAGTTCTTCATTTGTGTAATTGGAACTAAGTTAGAAAAATTCTGCCTGAGAAGGCATAACACTGACACGTAGATTTGGCTGTTGTAGAGTTTCAAGCACAAAAAAAAAACAAGTGTGAATTATAACCTTCGAATTACTGAGTGAAGAAAAAACTATCCGTCCTATCGAAACCAAATACACCTGAGTTTCAAATCACTGCAAAAACAATTTTCCTTTCTCCTTCTACTTTTCCGCCTGCGCCATGGCAACAGTAACAGGGTATCTAACCCATTAGGAGCGCGTAAATTATAAAAAAAAAGTCCAAACCAGCTCTTATACAAGGTGCTGCTAAATGAATCACCCTATCGGAAGATGGTATAATTGTTTGTAAATAGCGTCGTACGTCAATTGCCACGTCTATCACATAATTCGTCGTACGAATTTCGAAATTCGTGGAAAGTGGTATCACTGAATCCGAATGAATCGGAATTTTGACATTTAAAGACATTCAAGATCGCAAGTATCGTTGAAAAGCAGATATTTCACCAAAACGATATGGATTATTCCCTTATACACTTAGGTTTGGTTGGATTGGAAGGCCTACATAAGAAGGAAACTGTAAAAAAAATTTAAAAAAAAATGCAAAGGTACCGGAGACGGCCCTTTTCGAATGCATTCAGAAGAAGCCGTCATAAAATTGACTGACTTAGAAACCTCCACAGCCGGAATCAAAGGAACTTCCGCATTTGGACTTCAAAACTCATCAACAGACCATATAGATGACCCTTGCTGGAGTGAAAACTCAGAGGAAGCTGACTAATTATTTTTGTTCAAAATACACAAAACGATTGTAATTTATTTATTTCTCCAATTTTACTTTACTTTGACGTTAAGCAGCTGATTTCGAAATTTCGAATATGATTGCTAAAGGCCAAGGCCCATAGAATCCGTTGCGTCCGTTGCGTGAATTGCGTCGACTGACAGCTCGATAGAATATACACGTTGTTATGGAAGCAGGCCCATAAACAAAGGGTATGACGGAACGGACGGATAAAGTAGATTTAATTTCTACTTTTCAATCCGTTGGCAGTTCACACATTCACACATTGAGGACCATACTTTCACATATTGAGGTTCACGCATTCACAAATTGAGAGTAAGCACTTTCATTGGTGGAGACATTGAGAGAATGAAGAGAAATTGTCATAGCTTGAAAGAAAATATTGAGATTAAATGACATTTAAATTTTTTTGTTTCCTTTCGTTCGTTATTCTGACAACGTATGCCACGGATTCTATGGGACTGTCATTTCCGTCAAATACATTAACGTCAACCTATCCGGCATCGTAACGGACGCAACGGATTCTATGGGCCGGAGACTTAAGTGCGGCAATGCTTTTTGCGGGTACATTCGGATTCTATGATACACGGAATTCGCAACTTTATTACGAGGGATTCTGTGATAGACACCTACGTCTGACATTTGTGAACTATACAGCCGCAGTATACAAACAGACAAGCAATGGAGCGCTATACTCAGCAAGAGCGTGGAATAATTGTGTCTATGTTTTTTACCAATAATCCTAATTGTGTCGCGCTAACTGGGCAAACAGTCCGGCGCTTAGCTACTCGACTCGAACAGAGTGGAACCACAGGAGACAATGCAGGGCGTGGCCGCCACCAGACTGGTTGTTCGGCCGAGAATATCGCGGCTGTGGCTGCCGATGTCGCTGAGAACGAAGAGACCTCAACCAGACGACGGGCCTCGCAATTGGGCATCACCAGACGGACCATACAGCGAATTTTAGTGAAAGACTTGCACATGTTCCCATTCAAAGTGCAAACAGTGCATCAGTTAATGCCTCCTGACCGTCAGTCTCGTGTGAATTACTATAAAGCAATCCTCAATCTCAACAACGAAGAGGACAATTTTGTGTCGAAAATCATCATGAGCGACGAGGCGCATTTCCATTTAAGCGGTTACGTCAATAAGCAAAATCTTCATTTCTGGGCATTACAAGAGCCATTACATCCACTCAAAGCCACTGTGGTGCGCCGTTCACGCCTCAGACAATCGCAGCCCATAAGGAGAATAATCTTGCGGAAAGTCATGGAAAATGCGATAAAACGGGCCCAAATGTATATCAACACTGGCGGCAGCTACTTGGCGGATATCATCTTTTCCACTTAACAGAAACAATCGTAAAGGTCCAAATAAAGATTTCCATCACTCAAAATCATTTTTTTTTATTTAGTAAAAAAGTGATTCAGAAACAAAATTGGAGGATTAATTTTTCGCCAACTTGTAGAAGCACATAAAGTTGTCCGGCTACACTTTGCCAAAGAACACATGACATGGTGTATGCAGTGGAAAAGTGTTTAACCTTGATGAGCCAGACGGTTTTAATTACTATTGACATGATATAAAAAGTCCTGAGAGCTTCTCCACTAAGCGAAACTTTGGAGGTGGATCTTTGATGGCCTGGGCTGCTTTTATCATTGCAGGACTCCAATATGCAAAATTTCTGGCCGAATGAAATTACTTTGTTGGAAGATGTTTTGGTAGACTTTTTGGTGGACCATTAGCCGAATTCAAACACAATTTTCCAGCAATATAATTCTACCATTCACTCTCACTCACTCGTGAGTGGTTTTCAGACAAAGAAATTCAGCTTTTAGAGTGGCCAGCACGTTCACCGAACTTAAACCGGAGGCTTTGCAATTTGTGTAAACAAGAATTAAATTGCTGTCAAGTTTGTTGCTGCTTAGAAGTGCTTAAGAATGGATATTTTCTCCGTAGAAATCCGTAGTAAAGTAATTACTTTGAGCATACATCTAAAACTCAGACACAGATAGCGGAAGAGTGTTACATATCGTTAGGGTGAGTTAACAACATCATTAAACGTCATGAAGAAACCGGGTCGATTTTACCGCAACGAGCGCACCAAGCGCACCAAGAAGCTCTTATAAGAAGCAGTCGGATTAATCCAAGTAAAAGCACTAACGACTTACAAAAAGATCTGATGCAGGAAGAGTCGTGGATGCCTCAACAGTTCGGCGACGTCTTCTAGAGGTTGGACGAAAAGCACGAAAACCTCTGAAGAAACAGCTCCTGGCTGTTGCTATGAAAAAGAAGAGAATGACTTGGGCTCGAAAATATAAAGAATGGACAGTGCATGAATGGAAAAGGTGCTTTTTTCGTATGAGAGTAATTTTTTCGTACGAAACATCAATATGTTCGAAGGTCCGATGGTGAGCCACTTTCAATAGCCCATCACCAACAGACAGTGAATCATCCTGTAAAGCAAATGTTTTGGGGTTGTTTCTCTTATTTTGGGACAGGATCGTTAGTTCCAATAACAGGGATGATGAACAGTGACAAATAGACGTCACGCCGTCACGACGTCACGAAGGTGCCTTAGTTGTCGAAATTGAATGCAGAAACCCCAATTTTTCAATAAGATTTGGCCCCGTGTAATACGTCACAAAAAGTCAACAATTTTTCGCTGAGCTTGGTATTACGTCTTACGATTGACCTGGCAACTCACCAGACATTAATCCCATTGAAAATTGATGGACTATATGCAAAACCAGACTGAGAAAAATGGATTGTACGACCAAAACGAAGCTGATTGAGTCAGTTGTTCAAGTGTGGCACCGGGATCCAAAAATCGCTGACAACTGTCAAAAACATGTTCGGATTAATTAGCACAAGACTAGTATTATAATTAAATCAACTTTCTTTTTAATATTTCACAGGAAAATAGGTTGCCTTTAATTGAATTTCACTGAGTGTATACTGGCGTTGTTTCCGGACAAACCATTTTATGGTTTGATGAACAAAATTCTTTCGCATTGTGCTGGGGTCGATATTACATCTCAATGCAATTAAAGAGTTTTAAGAAAAAGCAACGGAATCAAGGCATAAACCCCCCATGTAGAGAGTAATAAAAGAAAACTGCAAGAGTCATTAACTGGCCATAAAACCCAACCTAAAACAGAAATACCTAATTATTGGGTTGTACTCAGTTCGGTGCAATAAGAAGTTCTTGAGTGAACATCTGTGTCAGAACGTTAAATTTAGTTTTTTCTTAGGCACTCAAAACAAAGTCAAGCGGCTGGATTGGGTAAAGAGCACCAGGATTGACACTCTTATGGACGGACTAGTCGAATTTTGAAATTTTTGGACAAAAAAGAAGAGTACGTTCTGTGGTCTGCTGAAGAAAAAATGCTCCTAGCTGTCAAGCATGGTGGTGATTCCGTAATGGTTTAGGGGATGTTTCTCTTCCTCCGTTGTTGGAGACCTCATCTGTATCGATAGAATCATGAATTAGGAGTAGTATTGACAAATATACACACCTTACCATCGTGTTTGCGATTAATAGACCCTGGATTTACATCCGAAATATACTTCTAAACTTTTTCCGAGGATACTTGGATTAAGAAGGAACTTTGAAAAATATGAAATGACCTGCCCAATCACCCGACCACAACCCAATAGAACTGCTTTTGGAACGAACTTGACAGAGAGGTTAGAAAACAGTGTCCAACATCGAAAGACAAACTTTGGGAGATCGTCCAAATAACCTGGAGATCAATAACATTGGAAACTATCACGAAGTTGGTTGATAGAATGCTTAAATTAGCGGCCAAAGCGGTGCAAGTACGAGGTGGATTTTTGAACTAAAAAGAGGTCTACAATAAGTCTGTTCTTCAGGATGTCGGTACAAGATCGGTACAGCTTCTACGTCCAAAAGACGCTTTCTTTTCATGGGTAGAAGCATTTTTTCCAAAAGGCAAAAATCACACGGTGCCTAATCAGACGATTAAGGGGAGTGGTTGACAGTTAAAATGCGATTTCTAACCAAAAGTGTCACAAGTGTCGATCGATGAAATGACGCATTATCGTGCAACAAACGCCAAATTCCTTCTGCCCGATATTCTGGCCCAATGCAATTAGTACAGTGCACCAGACATTAATTGTCTGGCCCGGCGGAACGAACTCTTTGTGGACAATGCCCTTGGAATCACTGTCTTCACTTTTGACTTCTCTAAAGGAGATTTTTGGATTTTGGCTTGACTGGAGCATCCACTCCGCACTTGGCGTTTGGTTTTTGAATGATAATGAAAACACCGCGTTTCATCACCAGTGACAATTTTGTTATTTTTTGGCCTCCTAGACGATGTCCTTTGAACACAATGTCTGTGTAATTTTTGGTCGTCCGTAATTTTTGTACCGATGACACAAACGTACTGCCACTTCAGACGCAATAACTCCGCTTCTATTCGTGAAAATATCATGAAATTTTGACAGTACATCAAGTAAGGGATCCGATGCATGTAATTTCCAATAGATGGCGTCACTACGGATTTTGTATTTCCATCTTTCTAAATTTTATTTTTACTCCAAATGTAAGTAAATACAAAGGCGATTTTTCAAGTCCGTAGAATTGCGATGAAGCGAAGAAAAATGGAAAATGTTTTACACTCATTCCATTTTAGGTGGTGTCTTTCGGTCAATATCTCACTACAACTGTCGAAATATTGCATAAATCGCTTTCGGTTGCATGTACAGAATTAGTTTGGATCTGTATTTTTCATTTGAGCGTGCAATCTCCTAATATGTGACTTAGTCTTTAATTTGATGTAAAATTTACATGATAAGGTCTGCCATAAAGTATTTGTTTCCCTTTTGGTAGCAATGTTCTTCTAACTTAGAGGCCGTTTACTAATATAATTCCTGTGAGGAAATCAAGCCCATTCTCGATGGTGTATATGGGACGCATTCATCTTCCCGTACAACCGTTTACCATTGATTTTGATGAACCGTGTCCAGGTGGCCCAAAAACGTTTACCACAGAGGAAACCGTTGACAAAATCCATGATCTCGTATTGGCAGACCGCCGAGTAAAAATTCTCGAGTTGGCTGAGATAGCAGGCATCTCAACTGAACGCGTTAGCTGCATCCTGCACGAGATTTTGGGCATGAGAAAGTTGTCCATACGATGGGTGCGGCGCTCGCTCACACCGATTAACACTGATTTCTGCGTCATTTCGTGACCGTCGATGAGACATGGATTCATTGGTACACACCAGAGACCAAAGAACAATCGAAACAATGGGTTTTACCCGGTGAATGTGCTCCAAAGAAGGCGAAGACCGTGCCTTCGGTCGGTAATTTGTCAAAACAAAACTAAACGTCGGCTTGTCACCAAATTTTGACAGGCGGGCTAAAAGAGGTTGTGCTACATGATGGTACACTCTCAGGCTCAGTAGCGCCACCTATCTTCCAATCCGGTACTCATCAAACAGCCCTCGTGCAATCCACTTGTTTGACTATAAAACATCGTTGACGTATCTCATGCGCTGGGGAAGACAATGGTTGAAGCTAAGACATGCAATGCAGTTATGAAAAATAAAGGTATAGCAGTTTGGTACATATGCAAGGCTTCGCCAAAGGATATGGGTTACACTGAGAAATGTTTAAATAAACCCTGCGGTACTAACGCATGTGCTTATGGCATACAAACTTGATGACAAATTTTGGCAGGCAGAAGGAGTAGCCAAGAAAGAGAAAAGTCCATCTACAAAACAAGCTCAGAAATGAGCTGGGAAGGTTAATTGACTTTCCAAACTAAGGAGGGGGTAAGATGGAAACACTGCTCTTACATTTTTCAAGGAGGCATAATAGGAATAGAGCCTGAACTTTCACAGCGTTTTGCCATAGTGTTGGAAACTCTTTCATCTCTCTTGGTCAGCAAATACAATTGGGACAAAATGCCTGTGAGCATTACGTACATACTCGTAGCATACCATTCAGATCCACATATATCGAAAGCAACAAATATTGATACTCTGTCGCCGTTTGCCCGGAAAATCGATTGTTTTCGATTTACCTCTCAATCACGTGCAACAAATAAAAATAAGAACTACAGCACAAGTCAATAAAACAAAACTGCCCATCCAGGCGGCCTCCAATCAAAATGATTAATCGCTGAATAGATTTGAGCCCACCACCAGCTCCACTAATGACTGTGATAAGGTCAATGGCATTCATCCACCAAAGAAGTTTACGTGAGCTGAATTAATGACTAGAAAAAGTATACTCTGCCCGGGATAGACGGCGGCAGAATCAAACCCATGCCAATGCCATGGTAAGGTATAATGGTCTACCACCTTTATCCACCTCAAAAATATTTTACCGTTAATTTGTTATAGTTATATACCCCGCCTCCAGGGTCTCATCCCATTCTTTTGCACATTATGACTTGGAAATGCTGACTGGCTCAACTAACTCGTATAAACAAATCGGTTTATCCTGTTTTCCCAACAAACTTTTCATCCTTTAATCATTTTTCTCATTTAACGTTAAATGTATCGTTGGGTAGGTGAGTGCCTGAGTGTGTGTAATATGTATAGACGCCCAGCTGGTGAGTGTATGTGGTAGGGTTTGCGTGTAGGATGTAATATAAATGCAAATTTACTCATCGGAAATTTACCCGTAACTATTTCTGCTGTTGGAAGTCTCTTCTGTGACTGCATTATTATTGCTGAATGCTACTGCTAGGATGCGAGTTCTACCCGCTATTGTTGAGGATGCTGAGTGTACACTACACACCACATCACACTCCATAAGTACATATACGAGTAGATATGCACATACGTGTGCAATCGAAGCACATATTGGCGGTGAGATGTAACATATTTCACTTCCCACAGGAGATAAAAACTTTCTCCATTCCACAGGAATGAGATATTGGAGGATATGACTTTTCTAAAGTGAATGCCGCCGCCCTTAACGCCCGCATTTGGCAAGAGGAAAACTAGAAGCAGAATCCGAAGTCGTCGAAGTCGAAGCAGCAGTCAGTTGGAAAGGGGGTCGCATTTGGAAAACTGTTGTCCTGAAAGAAGCTAGTCATCTTCATAATATTCCATGTTTGGTTCCTACAGACTACAGAGTAGTTCAGTTCAGTTCAGTTGGAGAAAATCACTGGTGGAAATGGCTGCTGTACGATGCTTGTCAGAATCAGGCACAACAGTCCTACGAAGGAGACAAACAAGGCCAACAGGAAACGGAAACATAGGAAAAAATCGATCGGCGGGTGGTGGTAGTTATCGCATAGAGCTGGGAGACTGTAATAGCAAATGGAATCGCTTGAATACTTATTACACACAAAATGGGAAATCCATAAATACGTGCAAATTTAAATACAGAAGCAGTGGTGGTTTTTGTAGTCGGATACTGCCGCACAGTGGGATAGCAAAATTGTTTGGCAAGGGTAAAAGTTTTGCCATGGACAATGTAAAGTACTTAAATGCTTCCTTCGAAGTGTAATCTTAATTTTGAATATTAGATCTGTGAGTCCTTTAGAAAGTGGATGTACAGAGTTTCGAGTGTAGTCAGGGCGGCCGGCGGACACCATGGAATATACTCGTACTCGTATGACCTACACTCACAGTATTGCATCAGAGTTTTAATGAACATCACATAGAACCTAATCGGTGAGCTACACTTCGATTTGTCCTGGATTTTGCAGCACAATAGCTCTACGAGCGCGTCTTAATGTAACCGAAATTCTCGAATCAAACCGATTTCGCTGTTAATCAGTCCAAGTTACGGAGGACCGGTGGCGATGCTGCCAGGAAGCTATCAGAAATGTCAACTTTGGTTGATTGGGTTCATATGTCGACCATAAGAAAGAAGCCCATCGTTTGACGACAATTTTCGACGGGCTCTTGTGGTGTATCGTGCCCACAAAGAACCACCAAGGAAACAGAAATTAAAAATACTGAAAGTCAAATCAGTGGAAAGATGTTTCTATGGGAATAAGGTTGAGAAGTTTTAACGCAAAATGAAAAGGAGCAATAAAATCCGATTCCAAGCGTGATCACGGGAGCGCAGTCGGTGTTGAGGACTTGGAAAAGCCACTTCTGAGATTTCGAAGGCAACGATCATAATTCTGTCAGGCAAAATGCACTCTTCTAAACGGAAACTGTTCCCCACTCAATCAAAACCGTGTGCAGATAGACATATTAACTGGCACCGCAGGGTGCCATCAGCCGACAAATTTTTCAAAGCTGAAGGAAAGGATCTAATGAGGAACATGCAGTGAATTCCGGAGATGAAGCAACAAATAGCTTTTGCCAACTGCGCAGTTTCTGTGGGTCAAGAAACCAATTGGATATTGTAATTAGAGCAAAGAAAAGACGCAAAAAATAACAGTCATCATCCCTGTCTATGAGTATAGTACGCACAGGCATGGACACTCTCCAGGAACCCCTGTTTTGAGCGAAAGATTCTTCATGTGATCCACGGTTTATTCTGCGTTAATTGAGGAAAAGGATATGCTCAATAGAGAACCATCTGGAGTGTCACAGATTCGATCAGGAGATTGGGCCGAAGCGAATAAGATGGAGAGGTCAGAGCATGGACACCAGCCATCTTCGAATCCATTTTTGTGGCACAACGTTGAAAAGGGACGTCAACCAGCATGGGCTACTCGTACAGAGGCAGGTAATTAGAGATTGAGCTGGTTTCAGTTCGGTAAGCTCCCTTCCAAAGAGAAGAAAAAGGGCAAAGGCTCACACAGTTGATGGCGATCGTCTTACTTTTGCTATGTGCGAGCAGACAGAGTGTATGACGTTGTCGTTCACATGGGCTTGAGAGTAGATACCAGAAGCATTGAGAAAAATAGTCAAAGACCACCATGTATCATCATTTGAGTGGACATGTTCGCAAGCCTCATTTATTCGACTTAATGTAAGCTAAGATCAGGCATACGATTAAGGATTATGGTGAAGGAAATGCCTCAAATCAAATCGAAAGCGGAGAGGTTTGAGTTGACCTTCTGCAGCATATTGGAACCATAACAGGTGCAGTGGATGGTAAATAGAAAGGACGAGGTTATCGTAAACTACGGGAGTTGGTGTTAAGGGAAATAGAGTTGTTGAAAGATGGAGCTGATATTGGTCAAGGAATAAACAGAATGTCCGCTACGACCCTGCGGTCTTCAAGGCTGTTCAAATTAATATTGTTGAAGCTGTTCATTTACTCACATACGCAGACGATATTGACATAATGGGAAGAACATAGCGAGCTGTCAATGCGGCGCAAACGCCTGTTAAAGCAGAAGTGGCGAAGATGGGCTTCGGGAAAAACAAAGTATTTGCTGTCAAAAGGGAGCGACTCACAATAGTGACGCCCTGGACAAAACGTCAGCTTCAACTTTGAAGTAAGGGACTTGACTTATCTCGTTCGTCTCCGCTGATATGATGCGAAGAAACACTCTTACTAATCGCTGCTTGTTTGGGCTTAGGAGGATTGAGTAGTAGAGTTTCGACCCAGAGCGATCAACGTTTTAGGGAACGACCTCATCTTAGGAAGAAAGTGGAAGGTGACCCCAGCCAACTTCGTGTGAACAAGCAGGTATAAGACCGCGCCGGCTGGAGACTCAGGTTGTCTACCGAGAACTGTAACACCACCTGAGCAAGTAAGACGTCGTCCTAGGGGAAAACTTTCTGAGCAAATTAGCTGGGAGAAGACTTGTTGTATTTACTCGAAAAGTATGGCTGACTTCATGGATGTCAATATAATTGCGGACCTTGCCTCGTGTGTTTTTGAACGCATGTCATGTCAGTGCAAGAAAATGAATATTCAGCTAAATCCTAGATTTGCATTTTTTATTGCATATTATTGCAATAGTTCTTACATCTTTACGCTTCAAAAAACACAAAGCTATTCCGCACTAAAGTCTTCTAACTTCGTCTGCAGTGAGAATTGTGATGCCTCACCAATCTGACGATATGTTGACGTTTGTGAACGCAATGGTAATACAGTTCGACTAAGTTATTTCTGCAGAAAAACTGCATTATTGAACGCAACTAATGAACTTCTTTGTTAGTACAACGTTTTTGAAAACATCTCATGTTTAGCTTTAATAAATTTGTGAGGCACCCTAAGAAAACCTGTGAAAAAAGAAGTTAGAGCATCGCTTTTGGGCGGCCGAAGTTTGACTAATGGGTCTTAAGAAGGCAATGAAATATTCTTTTCCTTACCACTTCCTGGTAAAACATGCAGATTCGTGGCCTCATATTTTGTTGCATCACAACTGGATATATTCCATCGATCCTATGTATGTTTTGAAGGATAGTAGTTTGAATATATGAAATTCGGAATACAGTCCATATATTGTTGTCAACCACTGTTCAATCATTGCTCTAGACTAAGCCCAGAGCAAATCGACATCAACTGTAAGTTTTGTAGTCTGATTTAATTTACTAGGTGTTGTGAAAACTAACCTCTTTGACCGAAAGAATGCGCTGCTACTGCAAAAAAGGTTATGGTGCGTTGAAGTCCGTTCATATTTAGGCAGACATGCCAAATTTCAGTGCGATACTGTCTTTAGTTTTGTTTTGACAGCTGATTGTTGTCGCACAAAAACGATTTTCGTTCTCTCATAAAACATTATTTTTTGAGAGGCAAAACGGCGAAGGAAATAAAAGAAAAGCTGGATAAATATTATGGGGCTAATGCTCCGTCAGATTACGCCGCAACTCCACTACCGATCAAGTCCGCAGCGGCACACCCTCTGATGCGGTTACAGAGGACAATGTCAAAAAAATACATGAAATGGTGTTGGCTGACCGGAAAGTGAAGGTGCGCGAGCTAGCAGATACCACAAAGGTTAGTACTGAGCGCACATGCCATATTTTGGGCAATATTCTGCATATGAAAAAGTTATCCTGCCGCTGGGTGCCGCGCATGCTCACTCCTGACCAAAAACACGAACGCGAGAGCACTTCGAAGGAGTGTCTGGACTTGCTGATGCGGAATCAGGCGGACTTTTGGTGTCGATTGTTAACTATTAATGAAACTTGGATCCACTATTACACACCAGAGAACAGAATGAGTGCCCGGCAATGGACTGAGGCCGGCACGAGTGCTCCGAAGCGGCCGAGGGAGGCTCGATGGATCGTAAAAGTTATGGCGTCGGTTTTCTGGGATTGTCATGGCATACTCTTCGTGGACTACCTCGAAAAAGGAAAAACCATCAACAGCGAGTATTACTGTGCATTATTGGAGCGATTGATAGCCGAAATCGCTGCAAAACGGCCTCACATGAAGCGAAAAAAAAATTTGTTTTTGCAAGACAATGCGCCGGCGCACAAGAGCATCGCAACCACGGCTAAAATCAATGACTTACGGCTCCAATTGCTGCTGTCGCATCCACTGTATTCGCCCGATTTGGCTCCCTCGGACTATTATCTCTTCCCAAACCTCAAAAGATGGCTCATCAATAAAAAATTCAGCTCACGCGAAGAAATCATCGACGCCACGGAGGAGTATTTTGCAGACCTTCCGGAAAATTACTTTTCGGACGAGATCAAGAAGTTGTAACCTCCCTTTTCACCCCACCTAGTAGTGCATGTTTGTCCGTAATTGTCGTTGTCAGGCGTTCCATTTCATTATTTTTCAAAATCATCATAGTTTTGCTTCAAGCAGTCCATTTATTTTTCAACCCCACTACCTTGCGTGTACGGCAAAAAGCATGGTTTTTCCTCAGTGTTTCCGATGGCATTGCTACTGGTTGAAGGAGGCAACGAATATGATATAGGTTACCATGCCAATGTATTATACTTAGAAGGATACGTTGGTGAATATCTCTGCATTTGGTTGTTGTTTCCACTTTCTTGTTGCACGGAAAAGGCATTTATTCCACTTGCACTCCCAAAGTACGTGAGAAACTCTCGATATTAAGGTTAAGAGCAACTTATTTCTATTCAACTGACGCTGTTGCTGCTGCTGTTACTATTCCATCAGTACACAGCATCAAGACGAGGAATCTTCATAGCCTTCGTACATACATACTCGTAGAAGGTTGTTTGAAAATGAAAAGGAAAATGAAAAAAACGTGAACGACACTTTTTCAAGTCTTACGCAACACAAAAAGTTGCTCCAACTTAAACAGTGGCTGCAACAGTAGGAAGCCACTACCATCAGTAGTTTCAATTTACGTAACTTCCTACCACGATGATGATTAGTCGTACATTCCTCTCCGTACTCCGCATACGAGTATGCATATCCTTTTCCTCTTTGCATTTTCCATTTTCTTGACTTTATTGCAAGTAGGCTTGCCATCTTTTCAAAATGAAAGGACCGACAAATTAAGACCTTCAATCAACAGATTATGAGTGCTTTTCAAAATATGCAGCTCATGGGCTACACTAAATCTGTTAGGAATTGGTTAGTCAACCCAGTCTTGTCGAATAGGTTCCTTTGAATTTACTTCCAAAGATTTTAGGACTAGTACAACAAATTCAAAAGCCCTTGTTGGATTGGGGCAGTTGCAAGAGCAATGAGTAGCTCCTGACTGCTCATTGTGTTTGCACATTACAAACTAAACAACATAAAACGTAAAGCGTCAAACCATTATGCAGATGCGCTCCATCTTTGGGTTACCAAAGGTAATCAAATGACGACAGCAGAAATTCGTCGAGCATTTTGATGAGCGAAAAGTTCTATTCCAGGTTGAAGTGGTGAACGTGGTTTTCGACAAAGTCCTGCATAATAAGCTCATGAGCTTGTGTATAAAGAAGAGAAAGAACCATAAATAGACTTTTGGATGAGAAATATTAATAGCAGAAGGTACGTAATCGGTAGGGAGATGGGTCCTTCAATTCATAGAGAAAACTTCGCAAGTAACATGCACTAAACCCAGTAGAGCTCAGTGTAAGCTTTCAATATCCGACACCTGCTTTGTGAATGTGATTTTGACAGTCATCTAGGGGCAATGTGTGGTCTGAACGATGGTAAAGTAGCAAGATCGGATGGGATCCTTTCGGATTTCTATTATTACGACACTAACGTGCTTCTGTTGTTAATAATATTTTGGAGTACGATCTTGTATCGCAGCGAATAAGGTGGACCCAATTTTTTCTGTCCACAAAAAGGATTACAAAATTCTTATTGTTATGCTTCAATGAAGACAAGGAGGCTACGTACTTTTTTCTTAAAAAGTACGGGGTGGCCGTAGTGTTGTGGTACTAGCAACCGCTTCTCACTCGGAGGGTTCAGGTTCGAATCCTGCCCATGGCAAGTCAGTTTTTCATTTGTGTAATTGGAACTTAGACAGCAAAAATTATGCGTGTGAAGGCATAACACTGACACGTAGATTTGGCTGTTGTAGAGTTTCAAGCACAGAAAAAAATACTGTGAATTATACCTCGAATCACTCTGAGTGAAGAAAAAACTCTCCGTCCTATTCGGACTCGCACCCCTGGAGAGCGAATATCGAAACCATACACACCTGAGTTTCAAACCACTACAAAACAATTTTCTTCCTTTCTCTTCCTTCTACCTTTCCGCCCGCGCTCTGGCAACAGTAAAAGGGAATCTAACACCTTAGGCGCACGTAAATTATAAAAAAAAAAGAAAAAAAAGCAACATTGTAAAATCGCTTGGTCCGCAAAGGAAGAAGTTTGGTGCTTTCTTTACTAATTTTGAAGCAGCCTTCAACTTAGAGGAGTTACTTTATTACATTTGCCTAAAGTTCGGGGTGAATAACTAATAAGCCTCTCCAGTTAGCCCGATCCTCAGCTAACTGTCTCTATTTGCACATTTTAGGTCGGTTGAGGTCCCATTCTACGAGTACTTGGGCGCGCCATCTAAGGCGAAGTCCTCCTCTACTGCGTTGTACCTACAGCTTAGATTAGAAGACCCTGTCGGTCGGAGCATTGGTGTCCACTTGTCTAACATGTCCTAGCCATCTCAACCGACTGATGCGCAGTTTTCCGACTAGATCGGTGCCGCCGTACAGGTGATCGTATGGATGTTTGTTGAATCTTCTCCTTCAAAGCCCGTCAATGACTTCGAAGACGGAACGGCCTTATTATATAAGCTCCACGGTTTGAGAATGTCGCTGAAATGTGAGAGACTAAATTTGTGCTGCGCAAAAATCTTTTTTTCTCTGTTGACTGACGATCTGGCAGGTGATCTCAAAGCACTTTCGTTTGGAGACTGTGTTGGTCTGTTGCCATACTTCCCGGATTCTTTTTTAATCAATTGTTTGCTTGAGTACAATAGATTGTGAAATTGGAAGACGTCTATGCTCATGTGGATCTGATCGATGATTTCCATTCTCAGACATGGACATTGACATTGTAACTCAGAATGTAGAAGACACTTCAACCACAAAAACGTGGAACTCATCTTATAAGATCGGGTTAACTGTACAATCCATGGCCTTAAAGTCTTAAAGTAACACACTCTGGTAGAAGATACACCCTCCCCGCTTTGAGCCTTCAACACAGCCTCAGAAGGGTGCTTAACAATGTTGTTTGTGAGAGACCTCTAAAGACATGATCGTGTCATGTCATAGTCAGGAATACGAGTATGTGAAGATTGGAAAGCACAAATTGTGCACTAGAAGTACAGGAATTAGTGTTTTTAAACGATTCCCAGTTGATGGTGTTACCAGATTGTAGAGCCGACTTGACATGAGTGTAGCATTCGATGGTTCTCTAGCACACATGGGACCCGAATAGAAGTATACGGTGCCAAAATGAATTACTAAGTGCTTCTGGAATTGCAATCAAAATATCCAGTTTGAGACTTTATCCATCCAATACTGTGGCCGCCACGTTAGCTCTTCTAGTTTCACCAGGTCTGAGAAAAAGTACTGTCCTAAGTGAATCACGCATTGTATGCTTACGCTTCAGACATACTACAGTCTTATAAGTCTCATACTTGCAGGGCGTTTACCTAACAGGTTGTGATGCTTTACACCCCTTTCTAGAGCGACAAAGTTCTTCGAGCGGTTTTTGTTAATCTTGTCCCATCTGGTTGCTTATAACTCTTATAAGCTACAATATATTCGATAGTGTTACCGATGGTAGGTATTGCTAAAGAGGCAGTCCTGTTCTGCAAAAACTGCTGCTCTGGGAAGTTACTCCTTCACACGACCAAATTAAGAGCCTTCGGTGTAGAAGTCTATTTCATTGTCATGTTTGTCATGTTTGCCAACTCTTTTCGTTTCAGTATTTTAATCTCAAAGAATATTTTGCAATAGGACGAGTATTTCCGACTGGTAATCTGTTTAACAAGGCGCAATGAACACCTGTGGTATTCGTAACATATTTCTCCAGTAACGACCTTAAACGGACGTATCTTGCATGTACAAGTCAATTGGGAGGGTGTGCAACATTATGTCTAAACCAGCTATCGGGCTAGAACTAGAAGTTCCTGCAATAAGAAGGCTCGCTGCTCACTTCATCCTGGTTAACAGATTTAAGTTCTTAGATTTGTTTCGAGCTGTCCACCAGGCGGTGCAGCAATATGTTAGCATGATGGTCCCCATTTCTTACGTGAAAATTCTTTCTCATTTTCGTTCCGGCAACTGCGGCAGTGGCGGTTGTGTGGGATACCTAGTTTTACCGCATGGTCTCCAGTTGTTCACGGTGTTTATCGCCATGATTCTGGCTATATCTGGGCGGGTTCTGTTTAGTAGGTCTTTTGTACTAATCTTATTGTAGAACGGCCATATCATCCTTGGGAGTTAGTTAGAGGAGAAAATTGGCCTTCTGCAAGAAGCATGAATAGATTTGGCCTTTAATCGCTCCTAGCGAAATGTGGAAGCTTGGCGGGAGTGAGTCATGCAGAACTGACCAGTTTATTTGCACGCTTGTTTCCTTTTATGTTACTGTGCCTTGGAACCCAGAGCAATGTGACCCTGAAGCGTTCGTCCAAGACGGCCAGCTGATTTCGGCATTTCTGCGTCAGTTTGGAGATGTGGTAGCCAATAGCTTTGATAGCGGCCTGGCTATCTATGATGCGTTGTGCAAAATCCGGCATGCGATATGATATTGATATATTCAGGGATTCTGAGTAGACCCCGTCCCCCACACCAGAGTTCATCTTTGATCCGACGGTGTAGATAATCTTGTCGAAGTCCTTTACTATTTCGTCTTTCTTCCATTGAGCTCTGGTAGGAAATGAAACGTGACCATGCCGTTTGTTAACGAGTCCAGGATGTTGCTGTGACCATAAGGTCGTGCTGTTCAGCACACAGATTCCTTGAATCTGACAGCACTGCAAACGCCGGTATGTTTTGAGTGTAGGTCGAGAGGCAGGAGATGCGGGAACAGAAAAAAGGCCGACCTTAGTGCGCTTGTTTTAGATGTACGGGCTGTTCTTTTGAGTCTTTGTAGTTTCCTGGGGTTGTAGACTTTGTTCAACGTGGGCCACCATACTAGTGACCCTTAGCTGAGAACTAGGCGCACTATGGCTGCGTAAAACTGATGCCATGCACAAAAGTTAAAACCTTTATTGTTTTGAATCCCCTCTTCTTTCCAAAAGTTTTGCTGGAGGCATAGGAGGCGACACATGCCTTCTTAACTCTGTGTTCGATGTTTTGCTTCCAGTTAAGTTTTTGGGTCAAGCATGATACCCAGACAGCGGTTGACCATTAATACAGGGAAGGATAAAATCAGGTGCTTTGCTCGGGTTGACACCAGGTGCTTACATTGTCTAGAGTAACTTCTTCGATTTTGCTTACACTAGTATCACGACGTCATCCGCATAAGCGACCACTTTGATCTCTTCTCTGAATAGTCTTACAAGCATTTTGTTCATAGCCAGAGTAGAGGAGCAATAACGTCGCCCTGCGGCATTCCTCTATGGGCGAATTTGGTTAAGTGACTGTCACCTAGTGTTGCCTGCATAGTTCTTGGTAGAGCATAGAGACTATCCATTGACTCGATCAGAGATTTGTGAATAGCCTCAGTGTGTATGTTATTAAAAGCTCCCTCTATGTCTCCATGCGTGCATGGAGAGCCGTTTTTATGGATCTTCCCTTGAGGTAGGCATGCTGTGATTTGGATAGCTATGATTCTTCTAGAGTGCGGATGTCCAAGACAGGCTCTAGGTTAAATTAATTGGACTGAAATCCTACGAAGATTCATGCTGGCGTTTACCTACCTTCGGCATAAACACTACTCGATCGCGTAGCCAAGAGTTCAGTTCAGTATTAAACAGATTCTAAAGAAATTCTTGAGTCAGTTGCACCTTGAATGCATAAAGATGCAAATATTTCGTGAGAATACGCTGTAGAGAGCTTCTCGAAATGTCCAATTCTTGATCACGGTACTGAATTGATGTTCCTGAAGTCTCAAGAACCCTCTCACGAACTGCTTTGACGTTCTGTGTTGACCGACTTATTGAAGGACGCTCAGAGTCTAAGATCACTAATTGGTCCAGTCTCCCTGAATTTTTGAATTAATCTCTACACAGTTGATGAAGATATGTAAGTCACTGCCGAACCTTCATTATTTTAAAAATATTGCTCAAAAATTGTTATTTCGTGTAGCGCTACAT
Organism: Volucella bombylans; assembly: GCA_949129095.1. Lineage (NCBI taxonomy): Eukaryota > Metazoa > Arthropoda > Insecta > Diptera > Syrphidae > Volucella > Volucella bombylans. The sequence continues at coordinate 4,169,878 of OX422142.1, read as the reverse complement.
TTGTAATAACCCTGAACAGTCAGCTGTAACGCTGTCTTTCTTTTGTGTTGGCAGCACTTTTTTGTGTGAATTTTGGGGCACCCTTTAATTAATAACATTTCTAGAAGGCGGGAGAATATGTCGTCTCCTGAAGCATTGCTGATATTTTGACACTTTAAAGCAATCAACCGGTCACGTGATTCTGTCAACTATTACTCTTTTATAAGATCATCATCGTCGCTGGAAGCAACGACTTCGCGGCATTCCCATTCTGCACATGGTTCCAATGTCTCTATGTCGGTATTGTACTATGTCCCGTCTTCTTTTGGCAGGTACGAAGCTGCTGAGGATTCTTTGGATATCATTTATCCAAGTCTCAGGGACTCCCTTAAAATCTTTGTATCACCGCAAAAATGTTGTCCAGGTCTTTCGCTTGGATGTTCTGATATTCCTCTTGAAAATGTTCAGACCTAACGTTGTCAGTTAGAACAGTTAGTTTTTCCCATGAGTAGTCTTATTGCCGTTTTCCTAACTTCTTTAAATTCGTCAGTCCAACATGAGTTCACTATCGATTAGACGAGCGTTTTTGAAGCCATCATAGGACGTAAGTATGCTGTTTGCCGTTTTGTCCAAAGTTCTTGTTGATACAGACTTCAAAGGTAGTCTAATCCGTCCTTTTTGGGCTACGGTATGGTAGGGAAAGGTGAAGGTGCTGTACTATGTCCTCCGAAACTTGTAATTTCCAGACAGAAAGGGTATCAGTGTTTGATATCAGTTTTGAATGTTCAGTTCCGGTTGAAGAAACCATCGTCAAAATTGTCGAAAATGGCAGCGCGTGCTGTGTTCGCATGATGATTGTCTGGGGAAGAGGTCATGGATATCTCTTTGGGTCTAGACTCCCGACTACTGATTCCGATTCCTGTGGTCTTAAAGTCCGCAGAATTCTTATGAAAGGAAAACAAAACGCATAAGTGTGGAAGTGGTACTCCTGGGAACTCTGCAGAACGTTTCGTTGAAATCCTTAAAGTGTTGGCAAGTCTAAGTGCAAGGATTCTTCCCACCCATCTGTTTAAACACCCATGCAATGGATTTTCAGTCCAATTTCTATGTGTGTAATCGTAATGTGAAAGTTAAATTAGATTGGTCACAGCGCTCACTCAATGTGGTTAGCAATACTGGGGTTGGCCGGGTTGATGTTGGCATCTTTTATTTCAAATTAATGACACTCTTAGACTGTGGTTCGTGACCAGAGTTGGAAAACTACTTTTCCTAACACTCTAAGATACCATGCTGATATGCTCGTAAATGTATAGAGTATAGAGTACTGGCTTGGGCGTTTTTTCTTTGTTGGTTTCTTCGTTCCTCCCCAGCGACATTGAGAGGTGTAGTACGAGTATTTGTTAGAAAAAAAAACGCTCCTCCAAAGGTTTCTTGGAAATAGTTTCCATCCGCAACTAAGTCCATTTACAACTTAAATAGAATATTGATGCGCCACACAGCAACAGAAGTGTAACAGCATCGTATCGAACATCGAATCGACTCGGAATGGAATACTTTAAGAGTCCTTGAATGGTGAAGTGGGAGTAAGTGTGAAGGATGTTTTCGTTTGGATTGGATGGAACGAACTGGTGTCGGTGTTGGTGTTGGTGGTGGTGTGTTGTGTGAGGTGAAAAAGTGGTTTTAGTGGAAATTAATTGGAATGCTTAGTAACGAATTTAATCATTCTGCTCGCTTTCACCGCGGTTACGAAGGAGTTTGTCTTTTATGCCATGATGATGCCATGAAATTGTTGTAAATGTATTCCAAAGATGCTGTCGATATTAAGTTTCATTATATTGATGAGTTGTATTGTGATGATATGGCAGCCTGGCTGCAGAGATAATTTAATGTAACTTGAGTGGCTTTTGGTGTTTGGAAGTGGTAAATTCGGATAGAGTTTCTCATGATGATTGAGTATCTACATCAGTAAAACCATTAAGCAATATTATGTTGTACTCATATGTATTTACCCTATTTGCGAATGAGACACTAATTACCACTTGACTATGAATTGATTATGTAAGAGATGTTAGTTGCAACATTGAGAACTTTGTCCTAAGATGGGGAGGGCTTAGAGATGCTTCCTTAGAGTGAAAGTAATTAATTAATTGCGATATATATATCACTTTAAGCATCCATAGGGGTTAGGAGAATCACTTAAGCTGGGTATTAAGGGCTAGGATCCAAAAATAAACTGAAGATCGTCCTCCTAAATCTGCCAGACAAATTAATTTTTTATTGCAATTGATAGAATTTCGAAATTATTTCTACCACGCATTGGATATGTGACCATGCCAAGGTGTTAACCGCCAGAACGTGCTCTGTTAGAAAGATACCTACTTTCTTGATGGGCTATTAAGCCGTAAAGTGCCCCTGTCCTGTACAGTTTTAGCATCCACAATTGCTTACTCAATAAAACAAATGTCTAATCTCTTGGTCGATTTAGGAGCTAGGGCTTTGGCAATAGTTTTTGTGTAGTTCGTGGGCTTTGACAAGGTCTATATTAGATTTATTTGACCCCTCGTGAATAGCAGCAAATAAAGGGGTGAGCCAACAGATAATGTGAAAGTTTTTGCTAAACGAAACACACATTTCATTAGTAGTCACCGTGTATCTTTGTTGAATATTAAGTGTTGGCTTATGGCCATTCTGTATGGAGCACATCATCCATTACAAACCAAAGGTAAACATTTTTCGTGACATGTTCCAATATTAGCCTCAATTTTCGTTCGAATTTTGTGTTTGGGGTTTTTAGTTGTTCTTGGTTGGTTGGTGGAGACCTTGCTTTTTAGTGGCAAATCCATTTCTTCTCTACGCGAAATAATTGTATCTTCGAATTGATGGCGTGATGAGATGTACAGAGATGCAGATGCGCAGAGTCTTGTTGACACCAGAACTCATCTATAGGGTCTTCCAATAGCGACTTCCGAATTTTGACAGTTGATAGCGGCCATATTGTTGAAGCTACATCTGTCTAATTGGCTGTCATTTATTCAGTCTGTTTTGCCAAATCGTTCAACAACACGTGCAAATGGTAAAATTGTTTTACCAAAATGAGTGTTTTACCGTGAGAGTGTGCAGGAGAATCCGAGGCAGTCGATTTCGCATCGCTCATAAGAACTCGGCCTTTCGCGAACAACAACTTGGCGAATTTTACGTCGTGACTTGGGCCTCCACCCGTACGAAATTCAACTGACCCAGGAGCTGAAGGAAAACGACCATAGACAACGACGTGTGTTCGCTGAATGCGATCTGGAGCAGTTGCAAACTGACCCTAATTTTCATCGAAAAATCATCTTCAGCGATGAGGCCCATTTCTGGATGAATGGGTACGTCAACATACAAAATTGTCGAATTTGGGATGATACCAATCCACAGGAGATCCAAGAGCGTCCAATGCATCACGAAAAAGTCACTGTTTGGTGTGGATTTTGGGCTGACGGCGTCATTGGTTCATATTTCTTTGAGAACGACGTTGGCCAGGCCATCACCATCAACGTCGAGCGCTGTAGGTCGATGATTACCAACTTCTTTTGGCCTGAATTGGATGATACGGACACCAAGGACATGTGGTTTTAAAAGGACGGCGCTACGTGCCACACAGCTCACGCCACATTGGAAATTCTGCCAAGAGCGATTCGAGGGCATGGTCATCTCACGTGGAGGTGATGTGAACTGGCCACCGAGATCGTGCGATTTGACCGCGTTAGACTTTTTCTTCTGGGGTTTTCTGAAGTAGCAGATCTATGCGTATAAGCCGCAAACCATAGGGGCCCTCAAAGCCAACATAACCCATGCCATTGGTCAGCCTGATTTATGCGCCAGAATCACGGAAAATTGGACTTTGCGGATGCGCGCCACCCAGAGAAGCCGCGGTAGACGTTTGAACGATGTTATATTCCACACATAATGGCATCGATAGGCCTTTCAGACGAATAAAAAAATTCGATGACATCTTACTCACACTTTTAAATTTAAAGATAGGAAGCACTGTGGTCGCTGTGGATGACATTGGTTTTCTTGAATCACATGAAGGTTTCTCAGGCCCCAGTCCGCTCAAAGGGGTGATTCATCAGAAATATCAAAAAAATTTCCATTCGTTTCAGCATCCAGACGACGTCTTGTCTGTGGTCCAGCTTTTATGTCATTTGGATCTTATACGGCTGTAAATGCAGATCAACATTCGAAATCGTGTGTACGAGTAAAGTGATCTAATTGCTGACTTCGGTGACGAATCACGGTGCTTGACCATTTCAAATGTTTTGGCTTACAGTGGTAAAGTCTTGGCGTGTACTTGTACCATGAATAGAGTCTCCTTACTTTGTACTTGATATTTGTTATAAAGATCAGCCGTGATGAATTTAGCAATCCTTTATTAGGGAAAGAATTTTTCTTTTCTTAATATCTTCTATAGTATCTTGCTCGTAATTGTAGAAGAAGGTTGAAGCAATATAAGTATTTTCCGCACGTGTATATCATACATAGTTATTGCTCCGCATGTCGAGTTGTGGATTAGCGGACTTCATTGCCATCTAACAGACCGATCTATTTTGGATCGTCGGATCGTTTCATAAGGCATTTGAGGGATCCATTCATATTTCTCATGGCCATTTTCTTCAAACCTTAACTGAAATGTTGACCCCTTTGTGTCCTACTTGATGGCGCATATCTTCGTTTGAAGTGGAACAGCTTTATTGGCTAAGTAAGAGTAGTACTGGTGGAAATAACGATACAACATCGTGATGCAAGGAACGCCTCATCCTTGTTGGATAGTATTAAGGTCATATACAAGTATTAGTTTTGAATGCCATATAGTGGGTGCAAAGGGGTTTAAGGATTCTTTTTTTATCGGACTATGGAATCACTTCATGTCGCTTTTTCGTTTCATCAGAGTTTGGAATCACTGTACAATAAGCCATACGAAATTTCACTTCAAAAAATTTTTCTGGGGTTAGGTTTGGGGCTTCGGAAGGGCCACAAAGCTTTGTACTATTGATTTATTTAGCAGTATCTTTTAGCACTATTGACCAATTATTTAAAGTTGTTCGAGGGAAGTCACGTGGTTATTTAGGGGTATGAAAGCGTTTGGGATGGAGTGGCGTAGTGAGGATCTCGCCTACTACTGCCAAAGGAGGGTCTGGATTCGCAAATCGACCAACACTACAAAAAGCTGAAAAAGTCTCCCAAATGTGAAATCTTCTGCTAATGATATGCCATTCAATCTTCCGCCGCTCGAAGTTTGTGAATAGAAATGACAAGACGAAGAACGCAGTGAGTAGGGGGACTTGGCCTTGGCCCACCGCGTTTATTTTTTGTAATGACGGCGCTATTGCCGCCGAAAAGAAGAGAACTTCATCTTCAAAATTTTGAACCCCAACCTTTGGCATAACCTCTAAAGGACCTATTCTAGTTTCGATTTTCCCGTTCTCCCAACGTACACATTCCGTATCATCACTCAAAAAAATTGGAGGATAATTCTCAGAAACGGGAAATGACCCGCGGAATCTTTTAAGAATAAATAAATTATTCCAAGAGAATAAGTATTGCATATTAGCGATCTGAAAAGCGTTACATCAGCGACACCGGCATACCCATACATATACAATAGTAAGCGGCCTATTGAATAGGAATGATAGTGTAAATTTGTCGCAAGAAATAACAGAAGATACGAAAATAATACCACACGTCACAAGAGTAGAAGACTTGACAACAGCGACCACAATAAGAATAGGGAAACGACG